>LQNS02277099.1:723473-741402 GCA_001587735.2 Parhyale hawaiensis | reverse complement strand
TTCTCTCCCTCCTACGCGCCGCCCTCTCCTCGCCGCTCTAATAAAACAAAAATTTAATTTGAGAAGCTAAGAAATTTTGAATATCTAAAATATTTCTGTGATGAAAGCGTGTTCAATCACGTATAATTTGCTTCTCGTGTAGTCTACTTACGTGCTGCTTGTACATATCCTGCACTTCGCCGGAACTGCAGTCACCTTGTGCATGGCACCTGCACCATCTTCCTCGCTTCTCCTATTTTAATTTTGCTGTTCCTAGTCAATTTTTTTTTTATTTTTGGATTAAGTCATGCTTTTACCGTATATTTGATGACGTGCCATTTTTCGGTATTCGTTTCTGTGTCGTAATTATTTAAGTTATTTCTAAGTATTTTTACCTTGTTTCGAGGTTAGTAATATGTGAAGCTTTCGTATGCTCGCAACTCGCTGGTTTGGATCATGCACTCTCGACTTTCTCATTATTCCCGAATGTTTTTCAGTCCCAGTTCCTCTAATTTCCGATTTATTCAAATCCTATTTTTACCCTATCCCAGCTTTCCCATCTGCCACTTATCCCAAATTACCGCACTGCCTACATTTCTGCATCCAACTGGAGGTGTGGCTCTCATAGCCTGTGACTCTCCTTTTTACTTATGCAAACATGTTCGTTCGTGTCATTGAATTACGTTTTTTTTTCTTGTTTTATACATAAACGTACTTGAACACCATTTATACTGTTCGTTGTGCGGTTACCGGCACTTCTTCAATTTGTACTATTTTTTGCGTTTATCGATTTGTCTGTGTCCACTGAAGCAAACTTTACTAGCTATTCACTGTGAATTTGATATCTCATTTTTGTCCTGTCCCTAATCATTTCTTTTGCTATCAATAAACTGTTCATCTCGATTCTTCATCGGCACTGCTATCGCTGCTATCTCTTTGTATCTATTTCCCTCTTATGCTTGCGAGTGTAACATATACACGCTTCACTTTCAGATGCTTCACTCTCTTATCACCAAAAGCTAGTTGTAAGAGTGCATCAACTTGTATTTTCTCTTCGTGCCTGTTCTGGACCTTCCGTCCGTGATATCTCGCATAACTTTCCATTCCTTTTCCTTCGCTGGTCCTGTCTCTGTTATAATTCTTCCATATTTGCTGCTTTTTCATCCTTACTCTTCTTTTAGTCATATTTTCTCTATTTCATTATCGTTCCTCACCGTTATTCTCTTTTTCCTGCATAATTTCTTTCTTCCCTTCTTGTTTCTCGAGTTCATCCGCATGCCTCACTTTTATCCCTGTACCTTTTTCATTCGTATTCCTTACATTTATTCACCCACGTTTCTCCTTTTCATTCTTGTTTCTCTGATCCTTCTTCTTTTTTCATTATTGTTCCTTATTTTCAGCTTTACCTTTCCTCTCCATCTTTATTTATTACTCATACACCTCTTACCCTACTCACCGCACCGCGTCTCATTATCATCGCTCTCGGCATGTCCTAATCATTTCCTCCTATCTCGCATAACTTTATACCCACATACTCATGTACCCTAAGCATGACTGCGTGGTATACATCACCGCCCCACAGTCAGCAGCTGTCGCATTGCTGCTGGTCTTCCACTCCGTCTCGTGTGCCGTAATGCGGGCCGTCGGTGACTTCATTGCCCGAGTTTTCGAAATTCTCGAGAACCTCAACCGAAACTTTTAATCTTTTAGCTTCACGCATCATTGCCTGAATTGAGCACCACTTTTCGTCGGAACAGCACTGTTTGTGATGTCCACAAATGTGCAGTATTAGCACAAAAGGGTGGACTCGTTCGGTTATGACATCTCTGATTGCAAGACATTCTTTTTTTTTACCGGCGCTTGGTTTCTTTCTCCAAGAATTTTACCAGCATTTACAATTGGCTGTCTCGTAACTTCAATTTCTATTTATTATTATTATTTTTAAATTCAAACATAAACTTTTCCGATCAGTAACTACTATGTCAATGAGTGCCTAACAATATACTCGTATAAGAACAGGCTTAACGGAAGGGGTAAACGTGCTAATGAACTGTTCCTGTCACGTCTCCAGTAATTCTGTTCCTACCTACCAAAATTATTGTTGAATGTACGTGATAAAAAGTTGAGTTTCATCACTGGTAATGCAAGGGTTTTCCCAGTCTCATTTCTGCGGGAGAAAAAGCCGGTTAGCGCTGTAGAAGAACCTGAGTAAGGTGACTGGAAAGCGCCGAGCTAAAACTCTTGTTCATTTTTATTTTTATATATGGCGTTGATCGGAAGATGGAAATAAATTGGCAGTTTGCGAGATAAGGTTAATGAAAAGTTTTGATTGGCATCGTCGACAACGACCTGAAGATGATTGGAACCGTTGTAAAATTTGTAAATAATGTCATATTATCGTGTACAGTTATACTTGCTTGCTTTGTAGTTACTGCACAAATCTAAATACTTCACTGATTTTGCAGCGGTACTAGAGCTCATTCATCTTTTTCCCAAATATGCTTCCGAGCGAAAGATTCCTAAGTGAATTATATGATGATATTTCATCAATTACAGTAAATGATGTCCGTGGTAGTGTCAGCTTTTGGACACTAGGCAATCGTGTTTTTTTTTTTGCAAAATGTTATTTTAAAAGTTGCTCACGGATATAGCTGCTAATTTTTTGCCCTCTCGCACTTGAAAATCAGTCCAAAAATATAATATTTTGCTTGGTACCAAGTTTTGTGAACTAATCTCGTAAGGAAGCTAAAGCGACGCCATCACAGACATGCAAATATTCATTAAGAACGCCTGCTGTATTCATCAATTTCGTATACGTAGAGAAGAGTACGAGTGCCTCGCTACTGTGCTCAGATATCACTTTAAAAGCTGATTGAAGAATTTGTCTATAACAGCATCACCCCCAAAATTTTTCTGTTTTCTATTTAATACAAAAATAGTCCATTTCAACAAATTTTCTGATCTCTTTCCTTTTTTTCTGTTGGACCAAGTAGCTGTCTAAAATTATTTCATCTTGGAAGAATGAGCTAAAGAATACCGTCCTTAACCAATAAGTGGCTTCTCTCCTAGTTGCGTATTTTGGAAAACGCCAAAAATCGTATTCAAAGGTTGAACCAAACAAGGACCAACTAAAACTAAAGTTATGGTTTCTCTTAGGAATAACATTGTTCTGTTCAATTCATCGTTCACGAAACACGCTTGTCTTTATTGGTTCTAGTAGTAGTTCACTCTTTGCCTGCTAGTTATCGGTCTTGCTCTATTTCTTTCCTCGCTTGTTGAAAAACAATTAAGTTTGTCTTAATAACAAATTGGTAAAAGTGTTCCTGGCACCACACACGCCGACTGGATTACCTTCACAGCTGACCTGGACTACCAGTTACGGAAGACGGTAACCGGCATTACTTATATATCTGTTACTGCTAAACATATCCTCTGTAGTGTAGCTTTGAGTCTTGTATTCCTGTCTCTGTTACAGACTGTCATAGTTATCAAAGCAGCGCTTTGTTTCTTTCTTTAATAACTGATATCGCCGGATGCCATCATCTGTTTTTATTGGTCGCAAAACAGCTTTGTTTTTCATATAAAACTCTGATGGTAAATGTACATGACATTATCATTTTAACATATTTCAAAGTAGCATGTTGTTTCTTTGAAACAGTAGCCCATTCATGTGTTTTTTTTTTACATCTACGCTATATGACAGCATTATTGTAGATCTGCAGTTCTTCAAATTAAATTACCTTTTTGTTCTGTGATGTTGAGAAGCTTTGCCTGGAATTTACAAAATCTGTGCAGTTCAGACTAAGTTTTTCCCCGAATCCCCGCTGAGATTTTATACTTCTGAATATCCAGCAAGCAAAATAAATTAAATTTGTAGGTAGGAAAATAGGCTGGTCTTTTTTTTTGTATTCGTTGATTAAGACAAGGCGCACATACATCAAGCCTATGTAGGAAGTCATCCCAAAACTGGAAATATATATCTGTAGTCAACCCAATACTAAAATTATAGGTAGCATTTCCAAGTCATCTCAAAACTGAATGTCTGTGAAGACAGCTCTGTTCTTTTTTTTTTTTTTGCGGTTACCCTACAGCTGAAATTAGCTATCACTCAAGTCATTTCAAATCCAGAATTTTCTAGTTTGTCATTTCAAGCCTGGAATTAGTTCTGTGTTCTTATTCGAATGCTGAACTTATTTTTGCATAGTTATGCCTATTCTGCAGTTATTCCAAACCTGAAATTACTTTTGTGCAGTGAAGTCCTAAGTTGAACATGCTTCCGTTTAGCCATGCCAAAACTGAAGTTATCTCTGTGCAGCCATCCCAAAACTGAAACTGCTTCTGTTGGTCCTCCCTAAAACGAATAGTTTCTGTGCAGCCATCCCAAAACTGAAACTGCTTCTGTTGGTCCTCCCTAAAACGAATAGTTTCTGTGCAACCATCCTAAAACTGAAATGACTTCTCTGTAGCCATCTCAAAGTTGAAGCTGCTTCTGTTTCCATGGCTGAAATTGCTTCTGTAAGGCACGCGGGCCGGCTATGTCTTTCTCAGATGCTCCGTATCTTGTTTGTTTCACTCGCTTCCTGTGGAGATAAGCGGCCTGGGAGCTGCGGGTTGTTTACATGCATAGAGCCGCCGACCTACGTTGTTATGTTAGTTCCACTGCGCGTTTCCTTCTCTTGCTTTCCACGATTTTATCTTTATCTCCGCCTTTTCCCTTTTTTCGAATGAACTCTGCATAAAAACAAAATTTAATATCTGCCAATACCATTCTATGAATGCAATGAAGAAAATGTCTGTTTCTAGGGTAGTGCTTTACTTCTATGTCTTACTCACAGCAGTGATATTTGACAATGGAATTCTGATTATTATTGTGGACGGTATGCTTCGAGCCCACTTGTCGATTGGAATCCTAAGGCGAAGTAAGATGGGCGTAAGGATAGGTTAAACGATTCGTCGTTGTTGTTATGTTAGCTCGAATAAAAATTACTCTGTCCTTCAAAAGCGTAATTTTCTTTCTTTTAACAACCAAAGCGATTGTCAATTGTTTCCTACTAGTTTCAACAACAAACCACGCGATCGCCAATTGTTTTTTAAAAATTTGAACAACGAGAGCGATCATCAATTGTTTCCTACAGCTTTTGCAAATCTTTACAGGGATAATTTAATGTTTTTTTTGTGAACACAACCGAAACGTAAATTGTTTTTATAACCTCGCTTAGGGGGCGTAGAAATAGAAAAAAGGGGGAGAGATGAGATCTACTCGACCCTGGTGGCTGCTTCGAACCGAGGCAACTAATTTACCCCGTCCTCAACTTCTAGAAAAGTCTGTCATTTTTGCCATTTTTATAGCCTAGCGAAAGCGTGAGCTGTATTGGCAACGATATGAGTGTGTGTGTGTCTGCCGATTGCCCCTCCGGCAGAGCTGAGTGTCTATACTTCTTCCGAGCTCATTCATTGTTGTTGGGAAGGTTGTTTTTTGCTGCGGGCATTAGTTTTCTCTTTTTTCAATTACCCTTGAAAATTAAATTGCCCTTGGCGAGGTCGTTGGGAATCACTGGACCAATGCCAAGTATATTTCCTATTTCCAAATTTCATAATGCAGCCATTGCGTCCCATTCGGTATGAAACGTAGAAGTATCGTTTTAGCTAGAGAAGTTCGTCAGTTGACTGCGATAAGAGTTGAGAGGAGGGTGTGTAGGTGGAGCTCCCGTTAAGTTCGTAAAGGTTCCCATTTATACATACAATGGTGTGTACGTATTTTATATTTACTCAGTAAATGGCGGTAATAATGACACCTTTTACTGTTTGCTTCACTACGAATGACGTGTGTATGCATGTAAATATGTAAGCATTAGAAATTCTGGTAATTGTAAGGTCTATTTAAGAGTAAGGTTTTTTGTGGTGATTTTGCGTTTTCTTTAATAATTTCAAGTTTTTTTTTCTGTTTACCCTGAACTGTAAGTACGCTTCATGATGCTTTGTTCTTCTTTTTTTTTCGTTTAAGCTAAAAGTGCGTCTTACAGTATTGAAATTAAAACTGCGTTAATATGTATTGTAATTCCACTAAAACGCTATATTAATCGTAAAGTTGACCTGGATTGCCTCTATTGTTAGCAAAAATACTGAAATCTTACTTTTCAAGTAAGTCTGTAGCAGCTGTTATATAGTAACTCAACGAATAGTTGACTGTATCGTGTTCATCTAACGACTGGCTATATGACGCAGTTAACGCTCCTGATGCTTGTCCTAACGCTGTAACGGTACCGGTACACCTAGGTAGTATGCGGCCTACCTAAAGTTCAGGTATAATACGTGTGCCTATAATTTAAGCTAGGAGCCTATTCTACCTGAACTGAACCCATGCTATCCTAAAATTATTCTCAACTAACCTAATACATGCATTGACGTAGGGCACATGCTATACCTTTGTAACCTGTTGACTTAGTGCACATTGTTTACTGTACAGTATAATCTTCCGTCGGTTGGAACTGTTATACCAAGTACGGTAGAGCTGATCTCATTCGCTTTAACCAGATTCTTTCTCAGTTTTTACTGCCGCGCTAGAAGCTCTCGTAAGAATACAGCAGAGCAAAGAACCCTTGCAGTGAAATGGCACTAGTCTACCTGGTTAAGTCGGGTTAACGTGTCCGGAATATCTGTTGTTATATAGTCGGTCTTGCTGAGTTTGCTATAGTTTCAGAGTTAATTCCATACCAGTTGCACTTGAGACGGCCGAAGGCTCAATATTGGTGCTCCGAAAAA
Source organism: Parhyale hawaiensis (assembly GCA_001587735.2). Taxonomy (NCBI): domain Eukaryota; kingdom Metazoa; phylum Arthropoda; class Malacostraca; order Amphipoda; family Hyalidae; genus Parhyale; species Parhyale hawaiensis. The sequence continues at coordinate 734,661 of LQNS02277099.1, read as the reverse complement.
TTAGCTTTTCACCATGTCCAGTTTAATAGGATGGCGACTTACCTACACCACGATCCAAATGAGCGAAACCAACGTTCATGATTCAGTTTCAAAAAAATTTGAAGCTACTGGGATTGTTTGCCCGACATGGGACGTCCAACTCGATGGCATCCTTTTTTTGCACAGTCTATATGTAGAAAATCTGTTCCTGTATGCCAGTCAGCTATCGATTATGACCACTTAATGATTAAGCAAAGTTTTCAAAATCCCATGGAAATTTTCTGTTGAAAGGTTGCGGACAGGCTCACACTATAGTTTTTTGTTCACCGTAAAATACGTCTTCAATTTGCAATGAATTAGAACTCGGAGAAACATGCTTTTTTGATGTGTATATACCGGGAAACGACAAAACGTTCTCACGCTTTGCAGTACACGCACGGGACGCAAAATTCTATAGCTAGTGTAAACCCGGCTTAGTGTTTTGTTAATGCTATCACTCTTTCGAATCCAGCATAAACAGTCCAAGGCCGCAATCACATAGCTTTCTTTTCGGAGCACCCAACGCGAGAATTTAGCATTACACAATATGAAATTTTAGCAGTTATACCACTATTATGGATATTGATGAAGGGCCGAAAAATTCTTTGGTGAACTAAGCGCAAAAACATTACATCGGAAACGACTTATTTTTCGCAAGGTGGAAAGATTACTTCAATAATTGTTATCGTTTAACGTCCTTCAGAGCGCAAGGAAAGCCGCGGATCTTCGGGCCAAGTTCGAGAAGTGGGAGGCTGAAGTGGAGCGCCAGAACGAGGCGAACAGGGCCAATGGTGTCCATGGGGACGACGAGGAGGTCATGCCATCCTTGGACACCGCCAGGAACCTGAAGGCCATGTTCGAAGAGAAGGCTCAGGAGGCGGCGAAACCCCAGATCAAGGAACGGGCCAAAGTCAATAGATTCGTGGTAAGTACCTACCTAGTGAAGACTATGCGAGGTTCGTTCTATGCATACCTACGTCGTGATTGTGCTGCTGGTAGCTCCATGATACCGCAATAGCTAACGCATGAAGTTCGTCCCAGTATGTGCATCGTGATTGTGATTGCGGTGGTACCGATTGTGATTCCAGTAGTACCGTGATGCCACAATGACCCTTGGATACGTCCCGGTGTGTGACTCATGGTTTGTCCCTGGTAATTTAGAAAAGTTTCAGTAACGCATGGAATTTTTTCACTATGTGCATCATGATTGTAATTTCGGTGCCACCTTGGCGTCACGATTATGTAGTTAATTTGGCCCATTACTCTTTACGTTAACAGCCGCCCTAGTAACTAAAGTGGTAAAACAGCTTCTAGGGCGGCCAATAAGTCAACAATTCTGCTAGGGTATCTTCTAACAGAAGTACATACTGTGACGTTACAGTGATATACTAAACTAGACTCTGCCCGTACGTTAGGATTGTGTTTTGGTAGTTCCGTCAGGTCACAACGCCCCAATAAACTGCACCCAGTACATATATCCCTCATGATTGGCAACCGGTCAGCACCATGACGTCTCAGGGAGTCAGTGACATAGTAAATTGTAGTCAGTGTGAGCATCATGACTGTGATTCCGGGGGTAGCGTGACGTCACAATGACGTCCACTTACACAAGTGTTGTCAGACTACAGCCATTACTAATAGAGAGGTGTCGCGTCGCTCTGACGACGTGTGCCACAACGAAAGGCCGACTCTTTGACTTGACACTTTCAGTATGCTGCCATAGGAGGGAATTGAAAGGTGGACACTCTGAGTGGACCGCTGTCAGCAGCTTAGAAAAAACGCAATACACTAGATACCTTGTTTGGCCAATGACACCTGCAATGTAAAATTTAGAGAAGTCAAGCAAGCAATAGTGGTTGAGTTTCGCTATAGATCTTGTGCGAGCCTCGTAAAGTGCTGCGGAATCGTCTGGAAGTTTATCAGAAGGCAGCAGCGCGAGCTCAAGAGCTTTATGGCAGCACAGTCCATAAAAGTTTGGTGTGCTCAAGTGTTTAAACTTCACGCCTGTCTTAACTGCAGTATCTCTGCATTTATTGCATTGCCCGAGTGGTCCTCAGGAGCTTGCAAGATGCAGCCCATTGGCTGATTACTTAGGAGCTACATTCGAAGCATGTTTTTTTTATAATACTAGGATGATGAAAGCTATAGGCCAGTGGGTTTTAACCTTTTTGACTGCTAGTACCGCCTGAAGGAGAACAGAGTCATCTGGTACCTCCTGTAGAAAAAGTACATGTATGAAACACAGTAGGTTTAAAAAAAAGCTTGTAATTCGTTACACTCATCAAAGTAATAAAATGAAGCACGATTATTAAGATATTTTATTAAGTTACAATATAATGAAGTCTCGATAGTTCGGTGCCTTTTGACAAATCAGATCTGCGTCTGGAACCCCTTAGGACGGCGTTTGATGCCTGGGGGGGATGGGGGTACAGAACACCAGGCGCCAATGGTATAGGAGATAATTTTCGCAGCTTAGCTCGCCTTTTGCATCTACTTGAAGTAATAAAGATGCCGTGCTTTTTGTTTCAAAAGTTCTACATCTCTTGCGATTTTGACATTGGATCACATCGGTGTCCTATTTGTGGTGTCTTAGCTCTCCAATACCAGCAGCTCCAACACTTTTTATTCATGAAACTAGATTTGAATGGACAGGACACTTCCCTTTTAAGGGCAGCCGTAGAGCGTTGCCTAAAGAATGTAGTTGAGTGCCTCACAAATGTGTATAAATGCTCCCAGGGTCTCACAACTCATTGCGAGGACAAGAAGCAACACTTTCGGCTCGAAAACTCGACTCTTACGAAAGCCCATCTTTAGAAGCTCAAAGAGAACAGTGCATAGTAGCCACTTGAACTCATGTACAGTTAAATTCAGCGCGTAAATAAAATACATGCGCTGATTTTAGAGGGGCTGTTAAATATGGTGTCCAAATTTCCAAAGAAAGAATCTGCGCACTGGTTTTAGTAATCGCGACTTTGATGCTGCTGCTGCTGACATCTCGAGATGCTGTCAGTACCGAAAGAATGAAAAGAGATGCCCAAAAATTTCTAGAAACATCCAAGGTCGGGGCCCTATCGAAATAACCACAAGCGACGTGCAACGCAACAAATTTGTTGCGTGGAGAAACGTAACAACGGGTACAGCAAATCTACTGTCCCCACCGACGCAATCCAGATCGTGCGACACACTATCGCCCACAGGCGCCATGTCTCCCGCAAAAATCGCATTACATCGCTTGTTGCGTCAGTGGGGCCCCGGCATTCGGCTGCCTACTTCTCCTACTTCCGTTGTATTGGTTGCGTCGACAACGGAATGTGTTTCCGCTCTAAAATTATCATTTTTGTAACGTTATGCAAAATAACCGTAAGATCGTTGAGCGCGTTCAAGTCGTCTTATAAGTGTAGTTCACGTCATGATTTTTATGTTAGAGACCGTTATGAGCGCTTTATTCATGAAAATTATTTAGCTTAGTAGTGAAAATTTCCATCAAATCTTCATATAGCGAAGTCTTGTGTGCTGTGTAGAAAATGGAAAATGTCATAATCTTTAGCATCTCAGTTATGCTGAGATTGTTCCGCAATTTCCCTGCTTACACATCTTATAAGTTGTCGTCCCCTGCTTCAGTCCTTGTTTGTTTCTTAATTTCCTCCACAGGATTGTGTTTCTTTAGATTCTTCAAACTAAGAATTGAGCTTGAACCTAATGCGTGAAAGTGTTTTTTTTTTTTTTTTCAATAACAACTTGTGTGTGTTGCATCCTAACTTACTTGTCGCTTGGTGACAACGAGCGCTTCTTCATTACCACTAACCAGGTACGTTAACTTTCCTTCACTTTAACCCGTCACTGCTTAGTTTATCTTACTCGTATATGATACCTGCCTATACTAGTGTTATTGTTACGGGAAAGCAATGGTTCATGCAGTGGAGGATTCCCTGAAAGTAGTTTTGACATAACTCACTTTATCCCTAGTATAGCTCCTGTGTGATATTAACGTATATATAATACTTATTGGTTCAACTAATATAGGTGTTATTTTTTAACAATATTTCCATTGTTGATCGCAACCCGAAGTTTAGCTTAGCTTGTTCAAGTAGCTGAAATTTGTGCGTTACTTAACACCTATTGCTTAGTGATATTTTTTGCTCTGCTAAATTTTTAACTATTAACTAGGTGGATACGAGTTTGTGAAAAACTACTTTGCATAGTTTCGTGCATATTTAACCTAGATAATTTGTCATTCATTTTTTTTTTTTTTTCAAGATATGATATTGCTCGTAGTGCATTTTGCTTTTTTGTTGGAGTTGATCCTATCATTTTACCTAAGTGTTCAGTTTAATATTTCTTTTACCTTCGGTATTCTTCATTTAAAGTAAATGTTCGTGAATAATTCTGTATTTAGTTTTTTTAATCATTTGTTTATTTTGACTTTTTCTAGGGTATTTTATTCGTCTCTGAACTTACGACTTACCAACGTGGTGATTGGTGCCAAGTTTAGCCTAGCTTCTCGTTTGAGAAGATTGACATTATTTTTCTTTTGTATTCATACCAAACTACTAACACACTCTTATCAATGATGCCCAGTTTGTTCTCATTAGTGTTTATTTCATAAGATTTTCCGCATTTAAAATGTTTAGCTTTGTTCTTCTTATTACTATATTTATTCTCAACTTGCAACTCGCTATTCTAATGAATGTCCCAAAGTCGAAATTTTCAACTTAACCCATTTCAAGAGGCGGGAACTATACAGATTCTTCCCTTCAAACATAGACATCTCGCCGCTTGAAATGGGTTCATGCTGTGCTGAAGCGCCTTGTCTGAAGCCTCGATTCATTTCAGTGATGTTGGCTGCAACGGAAATCCCTGGTCCCTTATCGTCGCCTCGACGCTGCAAGGACGGCATCCCTCTTGGCTGACTGGCCGTGCCCTACACCCCACGGCTGCCTGCGTCTGCTTGGCTACGTCAAAGTGCTTTTCAATAGCGACGCTATGAGAATCTTGCGCAACATGTTATTTTTTCGCATGACGTGTTAATGTGAATAGTGCTAGTCCCATCAATGTGTTTTCAATGCCACTGTTATGATAATACTACTACTACTCATCATGATTTTTTCTACGGTTTGTAAGGTAAATAGTGATAGGATCAGTAAGTCGATGTTAAAAGTTCACGCCGCCTTGTTCTTTCGTATGGTCAGTATTGATGAAGTTATACTGACTAAATAATGGAAACCGTACAATTTTACATACTACTTTTTGTTGTTCATGTTCATCAGTTTGAAAGTGTCGATAGCTAAATTTCACACGGACTAAATTTTTTCGAACATTTTCAATACTGTATTTGTAACTAATTTTCTTGGAACATACTTGTTCTCTTGATCAGATCTTGAAGAGTGAATCATGTAAATAAAAAGCGAGTTATCTGCCAGCAACAATTGAAGTACTAACTGCCTTCGTGCTGGTGCTGTTGGGAACCACACATTCATACAATAACATACATCAGCTCGCGACTTCGTCTCGATATTGTATCGATATTCTTTTTCATTTTGGAGCAACATGGAGCAGCTCATGACTCGGGTTTGTTTTTCATGCTTAATATTATTGAACCATTGACTCGCCGTAGGGAAACACCAGCCTTGCTGTATTTCCATGTGTCATAATATTTTTTATCTAGTTATGTATTGTAAAAGAAGGCCTTTGAGCTAATGATTAAGAAAGAGACACGTGTTTCAAGATAGAGGCACTTTTTGTCTCATTTTCATTGTGATATGATTCTAGTTTTTTGGAACTAGTCGCTTGCTATTGATCTCTTGGTAGAGCTGCCCGCTCTTATCCAGAGGTGTAACTCTCGTCTAATTGCACTTGCATCAGAACTGCTTCCCAGATTATTGTATTCAAACTTTTTGAAAATTGGCACCCGCTTTTTTTCGTGATTTTCAGTTTAACAAAATTATAATATACACTGATGGATGGTGTCATTTGGTATCTCGCGGTAGTGATAGATCATAGTCGTAGAGTAAGTTGTATTTTTACTTGTATGAAGTAAACTAAGATGATCTTTGTGCTTCGATGATGCTGTGCCCTGTAGTAGTTTGATATGATGTGTTTGTGATTTTAATGACATTATTCGCCGTGATTCTTGTACAAAACATTCATTCATTTTTTATTTTTGAAGTGTGTCTTAAATTATAAATTATTCTTCGAGCCTATTTTTTTGCGTTTCGTTGACTTAATCTTTTTTATTTTTACCTCCTGATGCTTTTTCCTTCATTAACTGTAGCTAAATTTTTTTTTTTTACTTCTGTTGCTTCTTGGTCTCCATTTTATATAATCTCAAGTATATTTAATTTACAAGTCCTTACTCTGTTTTGTTTCGTTTCTACGCAGTTGCTAGTCTGTAATTTTGAAATATTTCTGATTCATTGATTTTGCAGCTTTTTGCGTCTTGGCCTCCATCATATATATACTCATCGTTTCATTTTATGTGCTTGCCCCGATTTCTTTCGTTTCTACGTAATCGCAGTGGATCTCCCTTATTAAACGTAGAGAGGCATAGCCTATAGTCTCAGTTTCGAGGTGACAATTTCTACACCGTGCTTGTTTCCCGTACGGTCGTAAAACATGTCCTCTGGCTAACACTATGGGACTCAATTTCGAGGTGACAAGTTCTAAACCATGTATGTTTCTCCTCCATTTATTAAATATACCCTCGGGCTAACATCATAGGACTTCGTAAAGTTGTACGGTTGACCATACTACCAATTAAATTTTGCTACCACATGACGTTCAATATGACGTCAGCCATCGCTCTCGTAAAGTTGTAGAGTTAAATATGCTCCCAATTAAATTTCTCTTCACGTTTTTGCTGGTCATTCAATCTGGCGTCGGACATTGTTACAATTCATAACAGAAAGCACTGTCTGCAGGCTCCCTTTCAGGAGTGTCCTTAGTTTAGGGGCTTGCCTTTCAAGAGTTATCTTTTTCGGAACTATCTGCTTCAGGAGTTCTACTATTTTAGTCTTTGTTTATTATCTTGCCTCAGCTTCATTAACAAGCATTTTGCTTTTTAGTCTCCGTCATATATAAACTCATCGTAATTTAATTTACAAGTCCTTACCTTGTTTTATTTCTTTACTACGCATTCGTAAATATCCGTGTCGATAATATTGAAATTCTTCTGTATCATTGATTTTCCAGCTTCGCTCATCAGTTTACTTAAATTAACGTAAGGAGTGAGTGTTTGTACAGTAAGTAGCTTATACGTCTTCAAGGCTAAGGTTTCTAAGGAGTCGTGGTATGCTGTTGTAATATGCGTTTAAATCGTCGATTTTTCCGCATGTGCCATCAATAAAAAATTTGCCATAAGTGTTTTTCATTTCTATGCTTTGCTTGAAAGAAACAAATATCCGTACTTTTATCTATATATATCTGATTAAATATTTCAACAGTTTCTTCAACTTCTCTCCTATGAACGTTTAACTCGTCCCTATTACCAAAATTTTCACCAGTTTGTTCAATTTGTCTCCAATGACTTTCAATTTGTCCCTGTTGCCTAAGATAACCAGGGAATTACGCTGGTTCATGTTTTCTTATGAGCTTTAAATATAAATCTTGAAGTTAATCGTAATTTGCACTTTTTCCTTTTTTTTATTAAATATATGCGGAAACCATATTTTTTGCTGCAAATGTTTCGTAGCAACTAATGGAAAAAATTATACTATAGTCATTTGGACTGGAACATGTTCATGTTATTTTATTGGTGGATAGCTGATGCACTTCAGTTAATCTTATTTCGGTGGAGCGGAAGTCATCGACACTAACGTGTATATTCCCTTCAGGGAATATACAGTATAGTGCATGTCATTATTGTGTCTGTACAGTTCTATACCGGATTTTCTTTTGCAGCGTTTCGTCCTTCCCGGTATTGCAATGTGCTTCATTTGGATTGGACAACCTGTCCATGGTGGCCCGAGCGTGATGTTTTGGTATTAATCTACCTGGTGGACAAACACCCATTTTATGATTACAGTACTTCGATAACCTCGTGCCTGGTTTCCATGTTTCTCGTTTCATACTACGTGTTTCTTTCTTTTCCTTTCTTAGAGCTACAAATTTGAGCTGAAATAGAGGTTTATGCTAACTTATATTTTATAATAATACTCCCATAATGCTGTGCTTAAGAACGCGTTTTTCAGTCGTCCGTAAAAAGTGCTTAAGCTAAGATATGGTCTACAGTGTTTCCCAGCCTTTTCGAAATGATTACCCCAAAATACTATTTCGTTACGTATACCTACTCGGTATGTAGTTTTTTTTTTCTTTTTCTGCAGTCACATGATGAACTGCACAGGTCGTATAGCCCGCTATGGTCAGGCTACATCTTCTCACGCAGAACATATATTCCATTCCTCTAAAATATCGGCCCATTACCCCACTGGAGTAAAGGATCCCGAGGTTGGGAAACACTGGTCTAATGTAACTCTCCTCTTTCCAGATTTGCTGCTCTCTTGCGCTGTGTTACAGACTTGGGTTCTCCGGTTTTCTCTACACGCTATTGGTCTCTTCTATTTCCTCTCTTGAAACTCGGCGTCGTGTCCCCTCAGGGGGCATCGGCTGAGCGATAGTGTTAGGTTCACTCATCTTACGTTATGCGGAGGAGCGACCCCAAGGGGTCCCTGTAGGTTACCTTTGTCATAGCTAGGCTTTTGGACGTCGGTCTTTCGTGCCCACTTTGCTTCTTTCCGTTTTCATCCTACTAGTGAGGTTATCTTCCTCTTTTTTTTTCCCGACGTGCGCGTTGATCCTGTGTAGGAACTCTCGTTCATGGGTTCAATGTTTCTATCAACATACTACATGTCCCTTCCTTCTTCCTCTATGACTACGTCTTTGCAGTGGCAACGAAGGCTTTAACTACTCAATATAGTAATAACGCTGCGTCGGATCTAGTACATCTTGAACTAATGTACTACTTGCTTTACTTTACCTTCAATTAAGGAGTTACGAGTCGGCGTACGGTCCTACGCTATCGTGATGGTTTTCTAAGTATTGCTACGTTAGCTGTTGCAGTTTTTCTCCGCAGTCTTTTCCCATTTTATTTTTCGCCCTCTCGCTGCGTATCGCTTGAATAGTCAGCGCAAGCAGCGTTCTGCTCCTACTCTTAAGTTTATTCCGCCCTTTCATTTTGCCATCGTATGTCTGCCAAAAGTATAAAGGTGTCATCGTTTGCCACGGTATAGTCGAGTTGACTAATCGGACTAGATTGGACTTGTCCGAAACTTGAGATAGGAGCGCTGTTTTTGCCACTTTGGATAGTTTTGCAGGTGTTAGCAGAGATCCGATTACGCCTGACTGTAAAAAATGCAATCCTGCTCCTTACAACCAAGTTCACGCCCGAAAATTTATTCAAAATGATGAAACCAACGCTCTTGTCTGAACTTCCCGTCAGGTCAAGCCTAGTTAGCTCAGCTTTAGTCGACTTCGATATGCCAGTCGATTGCGCCTTAATGTTAAGGAGGGACATTAAAGTGCTAGATTTCTATGAAAATCGTATTAGGCTCATGTTTCGTTGTGACCGAAACTTGGAGGATTTCTCGGTAAATTCTTCGAGGCCAACTCGTAGCGTCACATCGCCTATTCGAAATTGTGCTGATTTGCCCGCTTTTTTTATTTTTTCATCAATGACCAGTCTCCAAAACGTGTTGCTAATGCTGCAGGGCGCTGGACCAGATATAGTCTAGCGTGGGGTGTAGTTTTCTTTTTGTTTCTAATTCAGTTCTTGCCCAAGTTGATAATTTTTTCAAAATGGCGACCCCCCAGCTCCTGAGCCGTTTGGTAACGAAGAGTACATGGCCGAAACGTCAGCCTCTTTTCCGCTGCGCTAGTCCAACCAAGTCGAGTATGGGTTTGAATCGATTGATTTATGTTTAAAATCGCGTGTTTGATAGTTTATCAAGCTTCTACTTTCGTAAATCCAATGTTGATGCAGTATGTTACTGAGGTAAATAATTAGCTATTTGGTCAAGCAAACCGTTGTAGCTTACTGCAGAGTTTCATTCATGTGCCTCTGTAATGCTGTACCATTCATAACGCGAAACAAGGCTTTTAACCTATCGTTTCAATTTAAAGTCGAAAATAGTAGTATTCTTACGAGAAAGCAAGGTATTATTTCGACAGTAATCGGGTTACGAGACTGCCATTACAATTGCCTTCCAGCTGCCGTTAGACTGTTTTGTCCCCGGCTTTTCAGCTAAACGACAACGAAGTCGTAGAGGTCGTATTCGATCGACACTCCGCAGTGTTCTATCAGTTTTTCCCATTGGGTGGCGTTTATAGTCCTCAATGACTTAAATACTTTACCGTGATACGAACATTACCCTCATTCAACGAAAATTGAAACTTAACATTTGTCATGAGCGTCCCTTTATTAATAAGTTGAGAAGCAAAACGGTAACCTTATCTTTATCTACGTTGTAATATCCATATATTAAACTTTTCCTTTACTGTAAACTATTCATTTGTAGTCTGCCGCCTTCTTCTGTCAAGGCTTGCAGTTAATTTCAACTTTTCCCATTTATTCTGTTAATATTTTGTATCATAAGGTGTCATTTTTTATTTCAAATATTTTATTGGAGCTTAATGCTCCCCAGCCACATAAGTTACAGTTTAAAAGTGGTGCTAGGAACCCACCCTACTGTAATAATAAAAGTATATAACTACTGTTGTAAATGACATGACTCTCTGTAAAGAATTTTGCTTACTTGGAAAGTAGATTACAGTTTTTTTTTAATTTTTCGGACTTTTGTTAAGCGGTCAGTTCCGTTGAGTTTCGTAGAACATCCCTCCCTCTCCCCCGCTTTATGCCTGCATCATCCGAGCAATGTTCCCAGGAAAGCAATAGTTATTGTATAGAACTGCACATCATATTTGGTTACGCTTACTTAGTCTCCGCAGTCCCTTTAGTCGCTGCTTTTGATGATTACGCTGATCAGTGCCTAGAAGTTTCAAACCCAGATAGCCGGTAGCTCTGCCTGCCAATGTCCAGAATTAAGAAGCGATATCTCTGTTATGCCAGGGCCACATCAAGGAGGTTCTAATAGAGAGGAGTGCACCCTATCTATTTATCCTACGGGAGCGTTGCGAGTAAACTTTTCCCTTAAACTGGCTGAGTGGCTTATCCAATCGG
>LQNS02277099.1:711922-721945 GCA_001587735.2 Parhyale hawaiensis | reverse complement strand
GAAGCGAAAGGTATGTTCTGCTTGGCTTCCATCCTGTCACTTGTGTCCTACGTTAGAAAAGCCATGGATCTCAGCCTTTTGCAGTCTTCATTAAATGTAAGGTGTTATCAAGGATCTGATAAGCCGCTGTGTAGGACACGGTAAAACTTATCCTCCGTTCTGTACCGCGATTCCTACTACTACTATTGAAAGATATTGATTCTTATTGTTAAACTAAATAGTACATGAAAGTAAAACAGCAGTCTTTCATAGCTGTACAATTTATCGTATAGAAGTGGACCTTGTATTCAATATCCCTGTAACTATATTACATCCTCTTGACTAAGACACGATAAGGCTGGAATTCATCGCTTCATCTTCGCAGAGCGTGTACGCGTGCCGTAGTGTTGTGCCTCGAAATGCTGTAGACTCGGATGCTTCCATTAACTGTGCACGTCACATCCTCCTTTGTTGTGTTGCCACTGTCGCTTTTCGAGCTGCCATCGCTAACGACAGACATGAAGTTCAACGACATGTTAGCTTCTCCGGTAGAGTTGATGCCCTAGTAGAAATGCCTGCAGACTCTAATGAACTCCTTTGCTATGGGGCGATGGCCGTAGCCGCAACCAGTGCGAGTGATTGGATAATATACCCGCAGTGGGGGATTAACCTCTTTGAAACTTTAATTGTCCGTAAAACCGGGCTTTGAATTAATTACACCATGTATTTGGCTGATGAGACGTGACTGGTGTAAGGTGTGTTGTAAGGGACGGGCGCGGTTGTTGAAGCCACTGAACCTCTAACAACCCTTCTTACTATTTCTACTCGTTCTATAGAAATCTTGGTCGGTGGACTCGCGGCTTTTGATTGGTTCAAGATAATAATTCTGAATAGCTTAACCGCTTCGCGACGGATGTGTAACCGGATCATTGTCATTGGTTGCGGCTACGGCCAGTATTCTGTAGCGTAGGGGTTTTAGCCACCACTGATCCACGGAAGTTAATGTGCAACTAACAAGCTTCAAATAGTAGTCTTAGATTGTCAATATTATGCTGTGTCAGATAATCAGGCTTGCCAAAGTTTACCCAATATGGCTGCGCTTTCGGAATGCGAGTATATATTATGAATTTACAAAGTGTAGCGCAGTTGCATGGGTTATACAAACTATAACATTTTTGGAACCCAATAGGTGCCAATTATATTTCAAACCAATAAAATAGGTATGCCTTCAGGCGCCAGCGAATGATTCAATCCCATTTGAAACGGGACCAAGTTTTCTTTTTTGCGTTAGAGATTAACGTGGGTGAGGAAATAAAATTTTTGCCTGGGTATTCAAAACGGCACTTGCTGTAAAATGTACTCTCATCACAATTCGTACCTACATTGCTAATTTGTTTAAATATTACAGGGCGGATTCGGTTCCACTGAAACACGAAATACGCTTTTAGCAATTCATTTCTTTAATACAAATTTACCTGAGTATCATATTGCGCAGTTTATTACGTGCCATATGGCTGATGAATGCATATCATCATTTCCTGGCTGTTTGCTGATGACCGTATTATTATTGCTCAAAATTTAATCCCTGACCATTTGGTGTAACGCAACCGTACTGTTTTCTGTTTCCAGTCTCCACCTATATCGTCGATCTAAATTGGCTTCGACTGCATTAAATATTGCATTTGGTTGGTCTTTTTTTTTTGTTTCGTGCGTGAATCTTTTCAAATATAGTATTTAAATCGTATTCCCGAAATTGTATACACAATTAGTCTTTTCTTCACAGCGTGGTATCCGTTTGAACCAAAGTAAAGAAATAGATGTGAAACCTTTTTGTTTTGTATGTTCCAAGTTTATCCACAAAAATTCCTCGTGTTGCCCTATTCATCTGATGTTGATGCATATGCATTTCTCTAGTGATCATTTACCCTCCCATAGGTAAAATATTCATTACAATGGCAGACAATTTAATAGTGCTACTTAGAACACTCGTGTGGTGATACTCTGCCACATTCTGTTCCCTTTCTAGGTAAATTCTAGAATTTCTCACTTTCTCTCTCCTGCGTTACTGATAATAAAGTAGATAACAGTGTACCGATAGTTACATACTAATTTCTGCTGTCTAAAAACTCCATTAATAAGTATGTATGAATAGAAATTATTAGAAATTTTTTGGATAAAACGTTTTATTTCTAGGATGATGAATTATTTTACCGGTCTTTGTTATTTTGTGTAGCTTGCGTCTGCTCCGAAAAGTCGTCATTTCCACATAACTTCAAACTCGCGGTTTTGACGTGTGTTCATGACACTTTTTTCTTCGAAAAATACTCTGAAGAACATCATTTTTCTCTTAGGATTGGGAAAAGACATGCTTTTTGATTTGATCTTGTATGTGACTTTTTTTTGTTTATGGTGTCATGGGAGTTTCATTTTCGGAATTTGCAGCTCTTAAGCGAATTTTGGATAATTTCGATCTGTTATAATGAAGCAATGAGGCTCTCAGGTCGAAAGATGTTTCCTTTGGACAATTTGAAATATGTCTCACGCCATAATTTTGATTTCTTTTTCTTTTCGTAGTTTAAAATTTTTCGTGGTTCTTCTACAGGGACAGATTATTACCACTTCTTCTTAAGCTCTCTTCGCTAGATCTTTTTTCGACAACTTTTTGCTCTTTCGTAGGTTTCTCCTCCCTTGATAGAGCCATGTCTGGGCGATTTAAGGTAAGAATGAATTTTCCCTTTTTCTCTTGTCGAGCCAGTAACCCTCCCTTTCACTTAATGAAAACCCTTTAGATTCCTAGTATTCTGCTGATCCCAGTCATATTCTACCCAGCATGGTTGTTGCCCCAGTATAGTGAAGGTCTTTTATTTTACAGTCCCCCGTTTGCGTGGTTGTTGCTGTTATCATAGAAAAAATATTACTTCACATTCTCGTATCCCTCTTTCAGTTTGTAAGTTTTTTTCTTTTGGACTCTATTTGGGGAAGAGGAGTAATATTTACTTCACATCTGTCCCTTTTAGTAAGGTTGTTGTTCCTATTCGTTAAAAATGAGTCCTACCTCGTGAGGTGCTTTCCTCCTTTTATATAATTTCAAGCCATTATTTCTGCATTTCTCATATGGTACATTAGAATTATCATCTAAAATATCTTGTAATGCTTGCCTTTATATATGGAGACACTCCAACTCCATGAAGACCTACTTATATATCGCTTCATAATCTCTACAATATATGCGACGTGCTAGCAGACTATTATTGAAAGGTTCCAGTGGCGGTTTGTAGCTATTCAAATGGGGCGCTGCACGGCTCCTCACATGGCTATACATGATATGGACTAGAGCCCGGCTGTGAAACTCCAGGCCCAGTTTTTTCAGTTTTATATCCCGTTTTTGGTTGTAGGCCCTACACAGAGCATGTGTAGTACCTTATGTTCGTGTAAGGATTAATTCTTCAGCTTCATCTTGTATGAGCTTTTCCTTATGCAGCGAATTACGTTGTATATTTGGTGCTCAATGTAATCACTTCCTGCTAAAATGGCGAACGATGTAACTTGGCTAACCTAAAGTTGAGTGTGGCTACTGTTAAATTAACAGTATAGTATCAGAAGCTATACTCTAGTTTTTAAAAGGATTACAAACATCCTAGTAATTTACTGTGCAGAACCCCTCTTTTGAAGCCTTATCCACCACGAATGATCATTAGTTAGATATCTCTGTTCTCAAATCGCCGGCTTCCTCCAGTTTCTCTTCAAGTTCCTTGACGTTCTCTCTCAATACCTTCAGAAATTGCGTGTTCTCTCTTTTAATAATCCAGCTTTCACCTGTTCATAGTCACTTGTCTCATTTCATCTTATCTTCCGTTTTCATTTCTCTCTGTCCATTATTTAACGTGACTTCTTCTACCCTTATGTCCTGCACCAAATATTAACATAGACGATTTCTGGAAATTCTCGTTAATAGGTCATACTCGTTATTTTTCATCCTAGAGTATAACACGTGTGCTCGGTCACCAAGAATTCATGCATAGATTAAACCGCCACTGAAAAGTTCGACGCCGATTCAACGTACTATTTAAACGTGTATGACCTGTAACGAAGACTTGCAGAACTGTTCCTATGGTCATTAAGCAAATTTAGCTTACGCCCTACGAAAATATAACACTGCAGTAAGTATAGCAAGTTTAGGCGGAAAATGTCAATACATATTCGGCCGTCAAATTATTCCAATTTTTTTCCATCCGGGGAAATTCCCTCATGAAAAATATCGTAGACTGCTTAAATTATAAGCATTTTAACTTCGAATTTTGAAAGCTGGTCTCCTTTCCAATTGAAAAATTATAGGCGTTTATCCAATGTTATACGATACCGCTCACTATTTACTTGTAGAGAGCCGATAAATGCCTTTAAATTTCCATTTGGGCTCTACTTTACCACGTTCTTGATACGCCGCGCTATAGCTGTGAATCTTAGAAACGTAAGTTTCTAAGCCTGTTAAGATATACCTTTAACCCACTATTCGAGCGACTTCTTTCAAAGCGTTACACATATCTAAAAGCTCAAAAAATATAGGTGCTAGTGCACCCATCATGGATAAAATTCATGTTAATTGCCGAGCTCTTATTCTTTGTGTTCCTCTATCGTGTCCGTCCCTATGAACTGACGTGTGTGATACTTTCCACCGAGATTTCACTGATATCTTTCTATCTTTGGTATAAAAATCTTATACTAACTTCAAATTAAAGTTAATTTTATTCATCCTATTATGGATACAGTTCAGCCTCTCAAAATTTGACGCTTTCATTTTAGTCTGCACAAGATTGAGTAACCGAAAGGAGTTGTATTTCCTACTTTCTTCTAATCTGTGGTCTGTAAACGAAACGTTCAAGTTCCTCACACCCTGGGTCTTCGAATCACGCTTCCCTATTATCAAAACTCTACCATAAGTGAAAGGAGTATTGTTTACTAATTTATGTATTTCATATACATAAAAAACATACAAGTAAACAAATTTTGGGCTGTACACATTACAGCGTTGTTGTGATAGACATGTAATTCGAGGGCCCGCAACGTGACGCATGCGCAGATGCTTTCTTGGGCGTTACTTGCCCAAGCAGCTTCCTCTCAGATACCTGCATAGGAGCCCAAAGTTGACGTTTTGTTTTTTTTTTTTCTGAGGCCAAAAATCGGGTAAGTTTGGTTAGAAACATCGAACAAAATTGCTTGGATCACAAAAGTTGGGTAATTTCACGAGGGTTCAAAATGTTGGGTCAGGTTAGGTAGGCAAGGTCTGCTTTTCTCTAAATCTCAATTATGAAAAAAAAGTGAAACGTCAATTTTGGGCCTCGTTCAGTACCTAACTTTTCACAAGTCGACCCGCCTCCTGGAGTGAATTTAACCCGAGTCACGAGGCACCGCAACAGTTCTGGACGTCTGAGGTTAACCTCGACCTATCCTTGTATAGTTATTAACGACATCGCATTTGATAACATTATTGTCATGACTGAGTTGTCTCTTTTTGTATAAATGGCGCTGTTCTTGCCCCGTGAATTCTTATCTAACGTTATGCCTTTGCTCTCGTGTACACATTGTCATATTTGTGCGCCATTTTCCCGAAATGAGTGCGTATCCGGTACTGTAATGTTTCGTGTGGCTTTCGTGTGATATCTACTCGTTAAAGATAACTGCATTACTCGTATCATTCCTAAGAGAGGCCCGTACCTGGCAGAGGCAAAGGATGGGCCATTGGGTTAGATTAGTCATGGGGAGCAGCGCCCCAGGGGACCCTGCAGGTTACCTTACCAATAAGCTTGGCCTTCGGGACGTCTATTCTTCGTGCCCACTTTGCATCCTTTGTTCTGCTTTCCTCTTCTATCCCGACTTGCTGTTCTCATGCGCCTTGTTCCTGTGTAGGAACCCTCATGTGCATGGATTTCGAGTTTCCATTGACTAATTGAACCGGTATATCCCTTGCTCTTCCCTCTGTGGCGTGGCATCCTGCGAAAACGAAGGCCACTGACAACGTGTTATTTGGGTAACGCTAGTACAGCTGAAGTGCTGGAAATAAGTTGAAGACACTTAATACTGCTTCCAGATCATATAAATTTTCATAAAATATGGTGGATTATTGTTTGTACTTT
The DNA here is from genome assembly GCA_001587735.2 of Parhyale hawaiensis. Lineage (NCBI taxonomy): Eukaryota > Metazoa > Arthropoda > Malacostraca > Amphipoda > Hyalidae > Parhyale > Parhyale hawaiensis. The sequence continues at coordinate 715,835 of LQNS02277099.1, read as the reverse complement.
AATGTTAATTATACAAGCACTAACATTTCCCCTATGATTCAAATTACACGGCACTATACTCTGTCCATTTTATCAAGGCAGTTCGGTCGTGGTCGAACTCCTCTATTGCAGTGGTTCCCAACCTTTTCTAAGCGTGGCACCTCCAGAAAATTTTTACGATATTCTCGCACCTCCTACAAAATAAAGACTCATCTGATGATAGGCAATGATATTTACGCAAATTTGTGAAAAAATTCATTTCGCCAACCTTATTTTATCCAAAATGTCGCACTCGCTGGAAGATCATCTCTTACCCCTGGGCATGCGAGTTACCCATGATTTCTAACTACTGCCCAATATATTGCTTGTAACGGCTGCCAATTGCAGAATTATGGTTCTATTCCTTTCGATTTATCGTGAGTTTCTTCCTTTTTGCATAATCTCGGTGCATGAACAAGTTTCATTTGCCTATCTCATCACAAACTTCCTTTACAAGCGTTATCCCCAGTCTTACTCAGTGCTGCATCTCCTCCCAATATATTTATTGTAACGGCTGTCTTTCGCACGATTATGGCTCGATTCCTTTCTTTTAAGCGTTAACTTCTTCCTTTTTGCATTATCTCGGTGCATGCACAAGTTACATTTGTCTCTCTCATCGTAAACTTCCTTTGGAAGCGTTGTCCCCAGTCTTGCTCAATGCGCCATCTCCCCCTCTATTAGTGGTTCCCAACCTTATCTCAGTCTTGCGTCTCTATAAAACTTTTATTATGTTCTCACTCCCCATAAAAAATATAACTCATCTGATTGCAAATGAAAATTATGTTTACACAAAATTTGTGCTCAAGTTAATGTATCCAACTTTATTTTTTCGAAGTTTCGCATCCCCTGAAAGGTTATGTCGTACCCCTAAGGGGTGCGAGCACCCCCGGCTGGGAGCCCCTGCTCTATAGCGTTGCCACTCCAATGGGTATTTCTGAGATGTTGTTCTGCCCATATCTTAGCCTCGCCCACTACCTGTGTGTAGAGAAATCTCAAAAAATGCCCATAGTATTGGTACCACCTTAGAGGAATTTGACCACGACCGAACTGCCTTGATAAATGGACAGGGTATAGTTACAAAGTTTGAGCTTTCGTGGTGGAAATAAAATATGAAGATAGAGTTGAATAAAACTTCATGTCAGAAGACACATTTTAACTGTACTAAACATTACATTATGAGAAGGAACGTTCAAGTTTCGGAACAAGAAACTGGACGTATTCGTGAATTGAAAGAGTTTAGTTTTGCTATAGCATGGATTACTGAGAAAAGTAGATTAATACGGTACATGTAATTGCTTACAAAATCCTGAAGAGTACTGAAAACATGTGCTCGTAATTTTCCCTACGGCTCGCCGCTGATTGTTTAGAGAGGTTTCGAAAGGTTACGTGAGTGCAAGAAATCTTCAAACGTAACTTCACTTGAATATTAGATTAGATAGGCGGCAGTAGATGAACCAAGAGGCCCATTCCCAAAGAGACACTGGGACTTACACCCCGGCCCTCTATGAGCTATTGCCATTATGTTAGTAGGATGTAGAGGACTGGGGAAACGAGAAGAGAAAAAAAAAATGGAAGTCTAATGATAAAAAAGAAAAAAATAAAATAAGAAGAAGAAGAATCTCCGCCACAGAGATGGTCATGAATGCCCGCAAGCATGATCGATAGCCGCTGATATGCGGAGCTTAAATATATTGATGAAGCGGAAGTGTGAAGAAGTTCACTCTCACAACCAAGTACAGTGACGAACTCAAATATAACTGCACCTTCACCCACAACCGATTATATTACAGTTTATTCGTTTTACAGACTGTTGAAAGCAGTTCTTAATTGTATTTTATGTTTGCTCAGATTGTAGAAAGCAATTGCAGATTGTTGCTATCGAACAGTTTGCTGAAAAGTTTTGAGGGACCGTTAGAACCAAAATCAGAATTGTTATTCAGCAGCGAACGACTGTTATACCAAGGAGAACTCGTCTAGTATTACGTGACTCCAAGAATTTTGTTTGCAACAAAAGGACAGCCCCAGCGCTCAAGAAGAAACACAAGAGTTCTCAAATGATATGGTTATCGGAAGAAGTAACTTGGACTGATAACATGAGGAAGAATATGGTTTTTGATTAAAAGATACTGAATTCAGATGGTTTGGATGGTCGCAGTCATATTGGCGCCCGACTGGTATCTTCTAAGTTGTTTCGAATTTACAAAAGAGACTTATGATAACGTGTAACATTGATAACATTAACTCAGGATTCCAATAACTTAACAGGGCGGTGGTGGTGACAAGTGCGCTGCTTGCAACAAGACTGTCTATGCGATGGAGAAGTTTGAGGTGCAAAAGAAAATCATCCACAAGACTTGCTTCAAGTGCAGCAAGTGTAGCAGTCCTCTGAGGTGAGATATTGGTTGACTCCTTGTGTACTTTTTAGGACATTACACTACGTACGTAATATGTAGTGTAGGTGTTTTGTGAAGTTTTGGGGTTCTCTTGATATTCATATCCCCGCTTTTTTCTCTTTTTGGATCACAGTGTACTCTTTCGGTAGGGACTTGAACTAGAGGAGTTTAATAATATTAATGCCTAATTCGGTTTTATCTATATTACTACATGTGACAGAATGGGAAATCTCAAAAGTAATTTTTTCATGGTCAGAGTAATGGAGTGAGATGTTTCTTCTTGATGTTGACTTGAACGTAGTTGGTGGTGGCAAGCTATACTGCAACTCTCACTCCGAAAACACCTAAATTTCAGTACTTTCGCATGGGTTTCTAAACTTCCTTCTGACTTTCCCGCATGGTGACTTTCACAGTGGGAGGTGGCAGGCTGTACAGTAAAGTCCGCTTTAAGAGGACACTCCGCGAAGAAGCGTAAATTTGCAAAACCAAACTATAATTTCCAAAAGAAAAACACTCTCCCCTTTAGACGTACGAAAAAAAATCGTCGCTTTGGACGGCATGCGTAAAATGTATTCAATGAGCTCAGTGCAAAAATTAAAATAACTTAAACAATCAACTATACGAAACTATCATGTTGCTGCAGTTGCACCGCCGTTGCTAAGTGTGTCTAGCTTTGGAGAAAATCTCAGCCGTCCAGCGTAATAAGCATAGGGAGTCCCAAAGGTACGCGAGGGTTTAAAATATTCTACTTCTGTCCGTGATTGAAGTAATTTTTTCATTTCAGAGCGTCAAAATGTTTTCTTGACCGTTGTAAATAAGGGTACAGCGCAGAACTTTCTGATTTAAATTGGCTATAAATTTAGAATGTTGGAAATATTATTAGTGGCACTTGGCCAGTCATCTGATTTTACGGCTAACATTGTAGTAAATTTTGTTTTGTAGACACCCAACTATTCTTTATGAAAACGCTGCAAGATTTTCGAATATTTTGCCTCATGTACGGAGAACAGAGGACTGTAGGGTGAACACAACTTTACAGATAGGGCCTATAGCAGTTTGGATTTTTTTCAGCATCGCTGGGAAATACTTTTCTGTTGGGAGTCTTAATCGTAAAAAAGGCACACGTTCTACTCCGGACCGTTCTACTCCGGACAGGACAACATCGAATAACCAGCCTAGCTGGGCACTCCCAAAGGTGTCGTGATAAACGGGGAATGCCACTGTACTTCAACTCTCACTACGATTAGCCCAATAAATTTAGTATAATTTCTAATGGGTTTGTTTCATGTTTCCAGCATGGTGACGTTCACAATGGGCGGTGGTAAGCTGTACTGCAACTCCCATTACAAGCAGCTCTTCACCGAGAAGGGCAACTACGACAGCATTCTTACCGGAGGCACTGCATCTACCATTCAGGAATCTTAGGCTGCCATTGAACTCACCAAGTATTGGAAAGTTGTTTTCGAGTGACGACCGGTTGTGTCTTTAGTTTTTACTGCACT
>LQNS02277099.1:659294-672884 GCA_001587735.2 Parhyale hawaiensis | reverse complement strand
TTTAAGTCTGCTGTTAATGGTTTTTTGCTGGATTTCCTTTAGCAGCGTATTGGGCTTCCCGGTGTTGCAAGTGCTTCATTTGGGTTGTATTACCTGTCCGTGGGAGCCCAAGCGTGAAGTTTTAATAATAATAATAATAATAATTTGCCCAAGAAAATTGATTATCGCCTGGTACCTTCTTTTTTTAATCAAAATTGGAAAAATTTGACTGAGAGTAAAACGTTGTCCCTGAATAGTTGTTGGGAAGAGGTTAAAATCCCGAAGAGCACAACCGTGATGCAAGACTCAGCAGCTTTGTTGTTCAACACGGCTGTGCTTCTTGGCATATTCCCCACGCTCTTTGGATCATCGCTCTTATCTATATAATTTGAAGTTTGCTGTTTGATTTCAGTTCAGCACTTCAGGTACTGAAATTCAGCCTAAAATTTCTGCTAAGCATGCGAGAGTGACACGTATTTTTTAATTTATGGGATCAAGTATACCTAACGTCTTAATCAGTGCTAGTGATTAAAGAGTGGAAAAGTCTGTACAGGACGTGCGAGGAAATAAGCAAGTTATGTGGCATTAAAAGGGAGTTTCTTTATGTTTCAGCTGTTCTCTGGTCACTTCGACACGGCAGTTGGCCACAAGACGGTAAAAGAAAGCTACGAGAAAATCACGGCCACAATTGGGACGGATCCTCTACGCATCCTCTTCCTCACGGATATTGTAGCAGGTACGTTAGCCCTTATTGGGCCCGTTGTCGAACTTGATCTCATTTAGTAATTAATTAGAAACCTAGTCAATCTAACGTCATATTACTCAGGTTGTTCTACTTCACTACTAGGTTTACTTTTCTATTATATTCCTGGGAAGAGAGTGCCCGCATAGCGAGGTAACACAGCATGAGTTAAATATAGGGTGAGTTCGTTTGGGTGCTGAAATTAAGCTTTCAAGGCTTGATTTGTCTGAAACATTAGACAGAAGGGTTGGCTTTGTGATTTTGTTTCGTTTTGTAAGTGTTGGAAGCAACACGATTACGTTGAGCCGTCTGAAAATTTCCTTTTGAGAGTATACCTGAAACTTTATTGAGCGCGTCGAAGCCGGTGCACCTGCGTAAAGTTTCGAACAAGTGAAGCCTCAGAGGCTTAATTTTGGTGCCAAAATCGAACATACCTTAAGATACCGTATTTTATTCTTTCAAAGCGCAATGTACCACTTCTTGTATTTCCTACGGGAAGATAAAAGCATATTCATATACATACTCTGAATGGACAAAACGCCACTATTTTCTACTAGGTACAAGACGCCCGATAACACAAAATATCTTAGGGGAAGCCCAAAATGAAATAAGTAAATGAGCTGCAAGCTAACATGCATTGTACGATATGTGGGCAATATCGTACCCCCCTTGTGGTAAAAAAATAAATTCATATGTGTATACAGTACATGATTCGCGTGGTACGAACCCTTGACGTATGGTTAGCGAGGTGCGATCGTAAATATGCATGCAGTATGCGAAGTACTGAAGTCTGTCCCGCTCCTTCACGGCGAAAGTTTAATTTGCGACGCTTACATCTTATATGGAAGCTCACAGTCTCGACAAAGTAATTACTACCCAATATGTCACAGATTAAGAGTCCCACTCGCACCTGGATATACCCAGGAATGCAGCTCACAGTCTGACCATTATTTCGAGTTAAATAAATGCATGAGTTCCGGGTGTACTGGCGTCAAACTCGCCTTTCTGTGTACGTTCATCACTGTGCGTGCGTTCAAGTAAGCTTTCTTGCCGCGTCACAATCACCAGAAGCACTACAGTATGCACTACCCAACCTACCCTAACCTTAGCTAACCTAACCTATCCTTACCTAACCTAACCTATTCTGCGATACAGCGAGCAGCACAGCACACGAACTTGAACGCCGCCCGCACGCACTCCGATGCGCGCACACAGAGTAGTCGCAAACGCACATAGCGTATGGCGAGTTTGACGCCTGTGCGTCCCGGGTTCGTATCCCGCGAACCACCTGCTGTATTCTTCTAACTCGAAAAAATAGACTAATAATCTGTGACATTTGTATAACAACCCTTGGATTGCCATTAATGCTATTTCTCTCACGTATTTTTATTCTCGGGTATGAATGACGACCCAGAACAACTCACGCAAGTATTTAGTCAGAGTAGTTATATATTTGCATTGTTTGGTAGTAATGTTAATGAACTTTAATTTTACTTTCACTAATGAATAATTTCCGTACATGCATATACAGCCGAAGCACCTGTACAGAATATATTTATAAGATAGCCCATATTTACCAGAAGTAAGTGATGGTGAATGGCTTACTTTTATATTTACTTTACAGAAGCCAAGGCTGCAGAAGCAGCTGGACTCCAGGTCGAAATCTTAGATCGCCCTGGAAATTATGCAGTGGAAGGATGGCATCGCGGCTTGGTCAAAACATTTGATGAAATCGTCATCGCAAAGTGCACCTGAAGATTTGGTCCGTTGACTGGGAATGCGTTCTCATTTTACTGTTAAGGCGGAGTCACACTATAGTCTTTTGTTTTGTGTACGTAGTGCATAACATACTGGAACGTTAGAAAATGTCACAGGTTTATGCCGGCGCACCTCCGTGAAGTTTCAATCAAGTCAAGTCTTGAAGGTTCAATGTTGGCGCCCAATCGAACATCCTGTTAATTGTGGTGCCAAATCGACCATACTCTTAATTTCGGCGCCCAATCGAACGCGTCTCAAGTTGAAGTAGTACATTAACAACTCAAAAAGCCGTGCAGTTGTCAGCTCACAATGAAACAACAAACATTCTGATGCGTGACTTGCTGTAGCCGTGCCCCAGGACTATAGTGTGGTCCCGCCTTAAGACATGCAGAAGCCTGGATGACTTGACATGTTCGTCAAGGGAAACCATTTTAAAGACCAGCACCAAGGCGCTGGCTCTGCCTCTACTGTAATATACTCCCAATACCAGCTCGTCATCGCTTCTCTAGTGAATTAAGACAGAACTTGGTAACTTAAATACATGTCTACTCTTACTTGTGTGTATTTTATAACCTGTAAGAGTAGGTAACGTACGTTCCTAAAAGAGGCAGTTTCAGACTGAGACTGCTTTGACTCGGGAGTCACAAGGGTCACTGAAGCGTGCTCCTCCTCCCCTCCCAATTGGATTTGCGAGTCTTGTTACTCGCGAGCTTTCACACTGGGAGTCTCGACACTAAGGTCTCCGAGTCTCACAATGTTATCAGAACATAACGGAATCCTTGCTTTTCTTACAGTAATTATTGCGTGTTGGAAATAGGAGTAAAGCGCGGACGGCAGGTTCTCAAAATGCCTATGCAGAGGCAGTTCCGGGAGAAAATTTACCAAACTATCTCTATTTAACCGCTAATTATTTCATTTATGAAAGAGAAATGGAGTTTATTTACATAGATTATGGCAGCAAGTAATATACGAGAGAACCAGACTTCAGCTACTAAGGTAGCTACAATTTGCGTCCAGCTGCGTACATACTATTTATTGAAAAGAGTTTAACACCGCCAATTCCATGGTGAGACGGCAGTACAATCTTGCCGACATCTGCTGCCGGAAATCAAGGCCGTGCATTGGTGATAAATTTTTAAGGTGAAAATCATTAGTCTTAATTCATCTTCAGAGAACATTTTATTCGCCCTTAGCATTCAGCGTGCTTGCTTGAAAACTTATCGTCAGATTTCATTATACATGGCACACTACAAGCAGTCAAAGAGGACGCACAGGATCTGAGCAAAAGAAGCAATGACAGTATGGAACAAGTACATAAAACTACGTAGATATAGTTATACCATGAATGCCAGTATCTGAGACAATATGAGTCGAAACGAAATTAATTGACAAACTAGTGAGCGAATTAAAGTGTTTAAGATCAGAACTGAGAACTCGGTTTTCCCTTTATTCATACAAATAAAGATTTCTTTATAATTCTAGCTAAAGCATAGCAAAAGATACATATGTAGTTGTAAAGTTTAATTTAAGCTTAATTGTATTGTATCCAATACTGTTTTGTAATCTGGAGGCAATTGGAAGCGATCGCATAAGTGAACGATGCTAACCGGTCAAATGTCCAATTCAGCAGCTATGCTCTCGGTAAGCAAGTGAACCCATTTATTTCTCCCCGAAGAAAGGTTTTCATAATATAATACTGTTATAGCTGATTAGCTTAATACTATTATACATGTAATATCATCGGATAGATATGGCGGTACCATATAGCACGACCTATTTCGGTAGTAGAAGCCGTCGACCGCAGAGACTGGCTTAAATAAACGCAGATCACTAATTAAGTTTCCATAGGCTCCCAAACAAATTTCAAGGCAGCCGTGGAGTCGCCCAGCAGCTTAATTGCAGTTTTAGCTTCTGGTGCGGCCATAATTTTGATTTGGCAAGTGCAAAACATTAATAACTGGTGAATAAAGCTACTAGTAGTACATTGTGGATTTATTCACTATCTGGTGACATATCCGTGATGAAATCTATAGGAGCGAATTGTACAGCACCATGTTTTATGGCAGTTGCACTAAAACACCCGTTAGATTGTTTGTTCAACCATCAAAATGTGATTACTTATTTATTGGTTAGCCATTTATGTCATAACTTATATAGTAGGAATGTTTTATTCTTTTCAAATTACAGCGTATCCTAAAGCCCCCCCCCCCCCAAAAAAAAAAAAAAAAAAAAAAATCTAACGATTAAGTCCATCAAAGACACGCTACAATATTTTTNAAGCCCCCCCCCCCCCAAAAAAAAAAAAAAAAAAAAACGCTGAAAGCAGCAGTTCGCCAACAAATGCGCTGCTGTGAGATTTCGTGTTAATTGAAAATTTATGAGCAGAAGCTCGAAGTAAGTTTTCTAACTTACTTAATCTGGGTTACGGAGGCTATTCGCTGCTCATTTGCATAATTTTCGTGTGCCCTTCAGTTAATATGGTTGTTTCTGAGCGTCTACCAGCGTCAGTGTAATTAGGCCCGGTGTCCACGTAGCGACTTTTGTTGCCCCTAGCAGTCTAGACGAAACCCAATCCGTTCGTTTACGTAGCCACGGCACGGCTGCAATAACATCAATACTGTTCTATTTTTGTACACAAACATTAGCCTATAATTAAACACAGAAATGAACCACGGATCATCACCTACTTTTGACAATTTGTGCCTTTGGCCATTTCTAACATATGTACAAACTTCATGAAGATTGTCTCTTGTGGTAAAAGTTAAACGTAAAACATAAAATAAACAACAACGTTTAGGCGTCTCATGCTTACCTTCAAGTCCTGGATTATGGCTCTTACATTTGAAGAGCGCGTATTTAATTCGAAAATGTTTCTCAATTTAAAGCACTTTCACTTTTTAAAACCACATTACGAAACGCACCGGACTGAGGCACAACGAAGAAGAAGATCTTCGCCACACATTTTACGCGCCTCGTCGTTTCCGGAGTTTTCAGTGTTGCCGTCAGGCAGGCATGAGAATTGGCCATTTGAAATATTTACATTGAATTTTATAATTAAAATTACTTCACTTCAAATAAGCTCTCAGATTCTAACCTTTTTGCGACACTCTTAACTTTTTGGTTTACATCATCAAGAGAAAAGAAAACAGACACACAAACAATTCAATAGTTGAACAGATCTTCAAAGAAAGTTAATAATCTCTTCCTATTAACATATTTTAGATTCTCTGTAATTTTCAAAATGATCAGTCAATAACTTTTGGAGTTATCTGAGTGACAGATAAACAGGCACCAACAAAACATAATCTCTTTGGTGGAGGCAACATGCAGTCATGGGGCACAGAAAATCAACCGGCAGGCCACTTGCGGTCCGCAGGCGGACCACCCTAATTTAACAGTATAAAAAATTGGTGAAAATCTCAGTGGCTACAACAATTTTTACATCAGAGCAAGTGGCAATGCTGAACTTCCAACGAACGCTAAAAAAAATAATAATAATAATAATGGCAGGCGGAAGTGAGTTTTTCCTATTATTTTATGCAGGAGTTTAAATCTCCATTTCCACAACAAAGGCGATATCACAGAGGAAGAAAGAAGGAACATATAGTATGACGATAGACACGAAGAGCCAATGCACGAGGGTGTTTCCACACAGGATCAAGTAGGAGAAAAGGATGGGCACGAAAGACAGACGTCCCGAAGGCCTAGCTAATGGCTAAGGTAACCTACAGGGCCCCCAGGGAACGCTGCTCCCCATAACATAGGATAGGCGAATCTAAACTAGCCTAACCCTATGGCCCATCCTATAACCCCTGTGGGAGGGGGGCGGGGCGGAAGTGAGCGCCAATACTAATTTAATGCTAAATTTAACACTTCAGTATTTTTTTTATCCGATTTAGTGCTAAATTCAACACATCAGTCTTTTCAAAACCAGGCATTTCTGACGGCGTGACCCAGGGAGTAAAAACAACTTATTCTTACTCCCTGGTGTGGCCTATAAATTCCCGTTTAGCGCATCAATATCTGTTAAAAGAATGGTCTCAAATCGATTCCAGTTGGGGTAGGAGTAAAAATGTGCTCTTTTTCCTATAATAAAGTCAAGTAAGCAGACCCAGTTCGACCTGGCCTCATCTTGCCTATCCCAACCTAAAGTACTTGAACCTAGAGAGTCGTTAAGCACTCAAACAGCTGAGCGCCACATTGTTTGATAAACTGGGAGCCTATCGGAATCTGAGAGCTTTGTTTTCATTGCCGCACGCAATACGCTCACCGTCACAGGGGTACGACTGAACGGGCGCGACTGGAATAGGCGCGAATTAGAATAACCGCGAAGCTGAATAGGCGCGACTCTGAATACGCTCCAATCGGAATGAGCACCCCATGGCATAAGACCAAACTAAATAGAAAGCGAAGTATTTAGCGCAAATGATGACCGAATTTTTTTAGCGGACTAGAATCAGCGGCAGGGGGAATACGCGCCACATGGTACCAGCGCCCTACTAGTGAATAGGCGCGAAACTGATTACAGGCAATAGAGATAAAAACTTTGATAACACAAGACCAAAACTAGCAATGGAAAATTAGAACTTGAGAAGCATCGTCCTACCGAATCCTGCTCGTTTCTTCGATATGGAATGGTCACCACGCTTATGACAATAAATATGGTGGACGCCCAGCTCGACGTAATAATTATGGTGACAGGGTTTTTCGTACATTTTTACATAAAACCATACGTCCCAGCTATTTCATTACTAAGCTACTACTTGAAGTTAACGTACTTTCTACTTGAAGTTAACGTACTTTCTACTTGAAGTTAACATACTTTCTACTTGAAGTTAACGTACTTTCTACTTGAAGTTAACGTACTTTAGGTTAGAATAGGTTTTGTGAGGCCAGGTTCGGTTCTGTTTATTTTAAATGGTTAGAAAAGCTCGTTTCTGTTAAAACAAAAAATGAATGGTATACTTTTTCTATTACCCCCACTCGATCCATGACAGTTGAGACCACTAATATGATACATATTGATGCACTGAACACAAATTTATAGGTCACAGCCGTCGGAAATGCCTAGTTTTAATAATACGGTTGTGCTAACTTTAGTATTAAATCAGTACCTATTGGCACTAACTACCAGGAAGCAAACAGCGAACAGCGTAACGTTACTACTCTTTCTCTCGTGCTCACAACTACGCACCAGTTTTTCGGCTGTAAATTGTTCACCTAAGCTGTGATGTCAGTAGCAGAACCAGTTCTACGCTAACTTTAAAAAGTAATGCACCATAGGATATAAAATTCATGATTTATCGTACTTAATCGTCAATGATGTTGTTCAGCAGAATAGGTAATAAGTGGGAAACTGGTCATTTTTTTGCAAGTTACGACTGCGACGCATTGGACATGACACTACGTTAACAGTAAGCACGGCGCAGTCGAGCATCGCCATGGCTGACAGATTTCTTTCATTTCACTGCGCAATTATTTTTGTGCAAAGTTATGCTTTAATATAATGTAACCAAAAATAAACAAAGAGTTTGTTGCTGTGATGATTGTTTTCTATGCAAATTTTATGAGCAAATTTCCTTAGGTATTTGATATAATCGTCCAATTAAACGGTTTTTAACGTTAGAGTACTGAGCTAATAATGCTACGCCTGCTTAACAAATCGATACCACAAAAACTACTCATTTGCTACGACTGTGAACTATGCATTCGTGTTCAGCACATCAAAAGCTACCAGAACAGCGGTCTAAAATTACTAGGTTTCAGTACAGGGCAATTAAGAAAAACAAATAAATATTAAAACTAACAATTTCCGACTGATCTATTGTCATTACGCTTCAAGCCTTGTCTAGTAGTGTCCTAATGATTTCTAGTACTCAAGGGTGAAGTTAGTTTTATGGTTCCTCTGAATTTGAGGGTTTGACATACAATGCTGGATAGAAAATACATAGTAAGAATATCATAGGCCCTGAAGGATATTAATAGTGATGACGCAAAAATACTTTTATATCAAAACAGTTAGCACAACAGACGAACACGAAGTAGTAATAATTATTATTAGCTGCTTATATCTGAGGCTTTTCGTTTTTTGCTACTCTTTTCAGCTCGCTTTGCGTCAGCGATTGCACTTTTTCGATTGGCAGCTTGGATTTTCTTCACCTTCTTCTTTCTTTCTTCAGCTTCAGCACTTTTCGCCACCCTTCGTTCAGCTATTCTTTTCATTGACTCGAGCCCGAGCTTCTCCAGCTTTTTCTTTTCCTTCGCTGCCGTCTCGGGATCAACTTCACTTTCATCCTGCAGACCGAACACCGGCTTCTGTAGGCGCGACTCGCCAACCTCCTTTTTGCTGTGGATGCGAACATTCGCCTCTCTGTAGAGATTAGATAACACATTAATCACGCCTCTCTTCACACAATGCGATGTCTCTAGAGAGAAAGGGAATAGAAACGTGGAATTGGTTGATTCCAGACCGAGTTACGTAGCAGTACAGGTATTCCCTAGTTCAAGCCTCCCTACCCACAGAGTACATTGCGATCCATAGAAAGAAGGCACATAAGGAATGTCTATAGAACCGAGGAACCCATGTACAAGTCAACGTGTAATGGGAACAGCAAGTTTGGAAAAATATAAGAATAGAGCAAAAAATATAATCAGTAGGAGTATGAAGGGAGAAGGAAGCAAAGTGCGCACGAAAGCAAAATGTTTCGAAGCCCTTGCTAAAGTTAAGGTAACCTACAGGCATAGACCACAACAGTATTCGACTCTTAGGTCTGACGCTAGCGGCCAAAAGTCGGCAACGGAAAATGGGATTTTCTCAAGAGCTATTCTTTTCCCCCTATCTAATACTGAATAAAAATATTCCAAGATACCCAACATTTTTCTTGCGGAGAAGATGTCTTGGATACGGCGGGGACGCACTTGGGCGCTTGCCTGCATGACCGTGTCAGGACATGTTCACAATAGCTCTTGAGAAAATCCCATTTTTCCCATTTTGGCCGGCAGCGTCAGAGGCCACTTTGGACCTAAGGGTCAAGTACTGTTGTGCTTTATGCTACAGGGTTCCCTTGGAGCGCTGCTCCCCATAACGTAGAATGGGTAAACCTAGCTGACCTCACACTCTATAGTTCATCCTCTCCTACAGGGTCAACGAGAGAAAAAGCAGCACAGTTAAACATCATTACGAAGAGAAAAAGGGAAGTGGGCACGAAAGAAAAGATGCTCAGAATTTCTAGGTAATGCCAAGTTAGCTACAGTATGGTTTCCCCCTTGGTTGAGTAGCAGCAGTAGCAGACCGCGCAAAGTTTCTAACCCGGCGGCTGTATTGTGAACAGAGCGCCTGGAATCCATGCATCCTCAAGTACAGACGTGGCTCTCTACATTACGAAGTTGTGGTCCGCTCGATACACTCACTCCCTGGACAAATTATTCGCAGCCTGATACGTTTGGTACCTACTCTGCATCGTTCGGGCTCATCCGTACAGAAAACTCAAACTACCATAATTTGTAACCTATAAATAGTTGAAAGTTTCTACCCAGATTTGTCCGAAATATGCAGAGTAGGCCTAGGCACCAAAAGCATCAGGCTGCGTCTAATAATTTGTCCAGGGACTGAACGTGACCGGACCACTTTCGATATGTAACCATTAGGCCCAGTGGCATTTGTTTCGGTGTCTCCAACTGTCACGTCTACTTGCACCTGCTATGTGAAGATCAGGCAACAATCAAAACAATCCAAAAGATTATAGGTAGTCCTGGATATCGATCCTACTATGTAGTTTTGTGCAGTTTCATCATTTAGATTGATAATATTTATTTCCAAGGACGTACTCGTAAAATGTATTCTTGATTCATGAGTACATACATAAAGTTAGTTACAGTCAAGACGTTTAAGCCTCCGTTTCCGAGCAGAACAAGATCACAGAGGAAAGAGTAAGGGGCATACAGTATGTCGATAGAAACGGGGAACCCATGCACGAAGGTGTTCTCACACAGGATCAACGCGCATGGGAACAGCAAGTCGGGAAAGCAGAGGAAGAACCGAATAAAGCATGAGCAAGTGGTCACGGTACCTACATAATAAACCGCACAGCCTAGATCGAGGAATTCCTGCAGAGGAGGTTAGCATGTGGAATATTCTCAGCGAAGTTACCGGCCGTTGGTGGGCCCAAAAATTAACGAAGAAATGCACTTACTTCCTCGCTTTGGACGACCGTATGAGGTGATGCTCCTTAGCGGCCGCTCGGATGCTCTTAGGCACATGTCTGTGGCGTGCGATGCGACGTATCTCGGGCATGTCTTTGAAGGTCTCGCGTAACTGTGTGCTTAGTTTTATTGCTGACACCTCGCGTGCGTTCATCTGCAAGAGATAAATGTTTTACTACAGCCATCAAAGCTGAGGAGTCTGATGGAAAGTCTGACTCAGACTCCTGGGTTGGGAAAGTATGCGACTCCATACCTCAAAAATTTACCGACTCAACTCTGTAGATTGACAGTCACTGTACATGAAACTTAACAGAGAAGCCGAAAAATGTCTAGTCAAACTAAAGTGATTGCCTGTAAAATAAAATACTGGTACTATCTAAATTTGGATTTTCCTCTTTCTTATCAAATAATTGGACACGAAGCTTTCCCCTTTACTAAAAGTAATAACCGGCTTCCCACTGGGCAAGAATAAACACTAATACTCTTTTCTTGACAATAGCTAATCTACAAGGAATTTTCAGACTCACTGGCGAGCAAATTTGAAATCGTGGATGAAAACTCTTAGATTCTTGAATGTCGAGAAAAATTCTTTAAAACTGCCAAATTCAGATTTAAAATCAACCAAACATCAATGTTGTAATTTTGGGGTAGAGTATAGCAACAGTACGAGAAGCAAGACTGACATATTGGTTTATAGAAAGCATGATAACTTTTCTAAAAGGTATTTAAAAAATTAATGTGTAGTTGGCTCATATTTTCTTCGGGTTCAAGATATATATTGATGCCAATTGGCTTTAACCCTTTCCGGCCTGAAGCAAACATTTACTTCCATAGGAATAAGACTGATCATTAGGTCAACGAATGTATAGCTACTAAGCATAAGCAGGGAAGGTTAAGACTCAAAGAAAGTAAAAATAATTCCCAAACGCGAATTTCGCGTAGGTAGTTATCTACCTAATACGCGTAGACCTCACTTAGTGGGTACGGTGGTTAAACCTCGACTATATTAATAATAATAGAAGGTAACAAATACCTATATGTAGATACAGTGATTTGCTAAAAAACGTGAATGCTGATCAATATAAAAGTGCGCTGCCTTTCCAAACACCCTATAGCTACAACCAGGAAGGGCAAAACTCACCAGTCCCATTTTTTCACTGGCTCTGCTCTTCCAAATACGGATGTTGTGATCGGCAGACCCGGAGTAGATGAATTTGTCATCCGAGGAGAAGAGAACTGAAGTGACTTTATGCATTCGTTTGCCGTGGTAGATATCCCGGGATCTACCCTGTAAGTTAAACATATTTGAACAATTACTAACCTTACACTGACTGAAAAACACGTCGTAAGTTAAGGGCACGTATAGTGTACAGCTGCGGGCACGATTGACTGCATTGTCATAACGGCTACTATTTGATATTTTCTGTCTAGTTCAGCAAAGTCGACTCGATCACATTTTTGCTTATACAACGCTTGCAAGTGAAAAGTTTTGGAATAGTAACTCAATATAAGTACAACAAAGTGGCAAATCCTGATCGGGTACAATAATGTTTATTGAGGAGACTGAAGGTACAAGTACGTGCTATGAGCTCTTAATTCACGACAGATTTTGAGCATCCGGTAGGTATATTAACGCTCGTAAATGACCCTACGATGCATAACAGCAACGAGCTTGAGAATTGCTCCCAAAAACACACGTTGGCTGGCACACATGATGGTCTTTCGAAAGTGTTTTTCCAATTATTTGCCCAAAGGCGCTGCAGTGATAATAGATTTCCCTCTGATTCAGTTTTAAAAATAAAATTGCAAAAGACGATGTGTTCCCAAATAAGAAACATTTTGGAACACACGACTACCGCGTCTTACCTCATCAGTGCGGAATATTCGGATGGAGCGGTCGAAGGAACCAGTGACGAACTCTTGCCCGGTGGGGGAATAATCAATGGAGGTCACGGCGCTGGTGTGGCCGCGGTGTATACACAATATCCGACGGTCACGGTCCATCATCCGCACGTCAAAGGTGTATGAGCTGTAATATATAGGAATGCGGGAAAACTTTACATTTACCTAAATTATATGTAGAGCGAGGGCAGCAATGAACAGACACTTCGTGAAAATAATTCCTTTCTTTTTTAAAATTCGCAATACTGTTGTGAATAACGTGCAAGAAAAAAATTGTAAGGATACCGATGTACTGCCAACGTTCAATGGCAGAAACATGATCATTTGGAAACCAAGTATATCTCATCTGCATTTCTCGGGCATTTGACTGCCGTTAACTTATTGACATGCAGCCTGACGAAAGTTCGCCAGCTGAGCATGGTTGGTCCATCTGTGAATGGAAAATGTTCAACCTTCTGCAAAACAAACTTTCAGAAACGCCCTACCAACCATTAGAGTTAGGTTCCTGTGGAGATCATACCATTCACAACGCCTTTAAGATTGCATTCAAGAAGAGTAGCTGACAACTGGATGCAGAGAAGTTATGTAAATATTTATTATTAAAAGCTAACAACAAAAGAGTTTTTCTTTTACAGTTCATGAAATGGAAATACAATTAGGGCTTTCAATTTGTAACCACAGTAAACACCCATTCATATTTTATCACGCGATTTTTTTATAGAATAAGTAGTAGTAGTAGAAACCTTTACTCGCGCTTCAGTAGCACACTGCCTATATCGCGCCGAACTATTCCTGTGTTTAGCCACAGGCTCGTGCGCCGCCGGGGCGCGTAATTTATCACATTTTATTTATTATAAAGTATTAAAAACAATATCATTATTATTTTTACATATATGTAATTCACAAAGAAACTGACAGAGCCGTAGTTGACGATAGCATTTATCGTAATGAATTCATCACAGTTTTTGATAGAGGTTACATCTGGTAAGAAAAGTCTTGAGGGCATT
>LQNS02277099.1:520624-537307 GCA_001587735.2 Parhyale hawaiensis | reverse complement strand
ACATAAATAGCTCTTTATCGCAAGAGGTCTTTTCTCGACTTGTTGTTCCCATACGCGTTTATCCTGTGTGGGAACACCCTCGTGCATGGGATCCACGTGTCTAACGTCATACTATACATCCCTTCTTTCTTCCGTTGTGATATCGCCTATTTAGTAGAAACGGAGACTTAAACTTGTGAATATAATACTCATGAGTCTGCTGCAGTACTCCATACCATCCCTATAAGGGCCAAAAGGGCAAGTTCCTCACACTGTACTTCTGTTTCTGCAAAAAAATTTAGATTATTTAATGCTAAACTGTGCAGTGTATCACAGACTTACAAGTTCTCAGCGCACCTCAAATCTGCCGTTCGAGACCGTTGTGACGTCATCACTCTCTTGGCCCCGCTGGAAATGTCTAAATAGCACTGATATCATGATGACGAGTAGCTATATGATTTAATGCCAGCCTTCATTTGTGACGTCAGCGTTGTCGCTAATTTTCTCTTACATATAGTAAACGTACTGACGAGATGCCCGTCTTCGAAGG
The DNA here is from genome assembly GCA_001587735.2 of Parhyale hawaiensis. Classification (NCBI taxonomy): domain Eukaryota; kingdom Metazoa; phylum Arthropoda; class Malacostraca; order Amphipoda; family Hyalidae; genus Parhyale; species Parhyale hawaiensis. Next base: position 536,778 of record LQNS02277099.1, on the reverse strand, counting down.
TTCATATGTCCGTTATAGATACGGCACTGTGAACAGCGTGTTAACTGGACATCTGCTGATCAGGTTTAGCGTGGGACTACATAGTGTGACCCTGGCCTAACCTAACAATATCTCCTTTCATCAATGCCTCTATTTTACACCTTATCAGAACGCCGAGAGCCAAGGAGCGGCACTACGCACTATGGAGGAAGGGTACAGACAGCTGCTCTGCAGACTACACCCTGGCGTGTCCCTGTCTTCTTCTCTTGTGAGTAACTTAGTGCCATAGAGATCTGGGTTTGCTAACTTAACTCTAACGTTCGATTTACCAATCCATTGCTGCTTACTACTGTCGCAATCACAACTTGAGATTAGGTAGGTGGCAGTAGACGAATCAACAGGCAGGTTAGTTAGGTTCGCCCATCCTATGTTATGGGGAGTAGCGCCCCCAGGGGGTTTGTGTAGGTTACCTTAGCCATTAGCTAGGCCTTCGGGTCGGCTGTTTTTCGTGCCCACTTTGCGTCCTTCCCCTCTTTTACTCCTACTGATCTTTCTTCAATCTGTTCTTACTCTTCTTTCCCGACTTGCTGTTCCCATGCGCGTTGATCCTGTGTGGAAACACCCTCGTGTATGGGTTCCACGTGTCTATCGTCACACTATGTGTCCCTTGCTTTTTCCTTTGTTAGATCGCCGTTGCTGTGGAGACGGAGACTTAAATTACTCAATATAATAATAATAATGATAATCAACAGGCCCATTCTCAAAGAGAGACCGACACATACGCCCTGGCGCTCTATGAGCTATTGCCATTTTGTTAGAAGGAAATAAAGGGCTCAAGAAGCAAGAAGGAGGGGGGGGGGAATGAATATCAATTAAAGAGACGATCATACTTGCATGTGAGCATGATCAATAGCCGCTAATATGCGGAGCTGCGAGACGTCTATCTCTGAAGTCGGAGTGGAAAAGAGAAGATAGATTAAGGTAGCCTCAGAAGCTTTGGCCGTTAAGAATTTGCGACTCCTCTAGGAGGGGTTCTTAGTTGTGGAGGATGTATCTCCCAATGTATGTCAAGACGATTTTTAAATGCTTTAACTGTCTACGCAGCGACAACGTCGGAAGGAAGTCTATTCCAAATGTTCACTATGAAATATGGGAAGAACTGCTGACTTGAGGTTGTTCTTCAAGCTGTATACTTGAGTTTTTCTCCGTTGTATTGCAGGCGATCATTAATGTCTCTTGCAAAAAGTCCCGTTGTAGGCACGTCGTTGAAGCCATTCAAGTATTTAAATGTTTCTATTAGGTGCCCCCTGAGTCGTCTTTACTCGAGAGAGATCAGGCCCAGTTCCTTTCGGCGACATTTGTATAGCTTGTTTCGCAGCTGAGGTATAAATTTTGTTGCTCTGCGTTGAACTCTTTCCACATTATCGATATCTTTACACAGATTCGGCGATCAGAATTTAACAGCCAATTCTAAGTGTGGCAGCACTAACGCCTTGTACAAGGGAATGATGATGTCCTTATATTTGTATTCGAAATTCCTGGTGATGAATCCCAGTACTCTGCTTGCCATTTTCACACTCTTGTCAACTTGCTGACTGTGTTGTAGTTTGCTTGTAATAGTTATTCCCAAGTCACGTTGTTGGGTGACTGCAGCCAGTTCTGTCCCGTTCATTTTCAATTGGGTTGGAGGATTCTCCAGCCCTACGTGCATTATTGAACATTTGTCAACAATTAAAGCTCATCTGCCACGTAGTGCTCCAATCCATGAGGTCAAGGTTTTTTTGGAGCTCAGCTCTTCTCGTAGCAGGATGACATAGTTCAGTATCGTCCGCATATTTACTGATTTTACTACGGATGTTAAGATCGAGAACTTTGATGTAAATTGAAAACACAAGTGGACCAAGCACGCTACCTCGTGGAACCCTGATGATACTTGTAAATGCACTTACGGCACGACAACTTAACTAATGGTTTTGATGATTGTGGTACCTTGAGGAGGGAAGAATGAGAGTAGATAGTAATTTTGCATCAAAGTTACTACCTGAAAAGCGCGACGACTTCATGTATGGCTGCGTTAACTTCGGTAACTTGAGGGAAATGGGGACAAGCCATGTTTCCTTGCCATAGTCTCTACCTAAAAGGCTAAAAGTGCTTCCGACGACTATAGCTTAGCTCGGTTTACGTAGGGTCTGGCAACTGCATCAAGGTCGGGAATAGATTGTGCCTTTGTGTCACTGTAACGACGTTAAGCCCCTGGGATAGGGAGGGCATAGGATGGGCCGTTAGGTTAGCTTTCACTTTTATGTTACGGAGAGCCCGACCAGTCTAGGGGGCCCTCATGAGTTACCGTAGCCTAAGTTTAGCTTTTGGGACATGTCTGTTTTGTGCCCACGGTGCTTTCTTCTTTGTGTTATTCTTCCATTTTCTCACCTTCTTGCTGTTCCCATACGCATAAATCCAGCGTGGGAACATTTCCACTCATGGGTTACAACGTTTGCTTTGACATACATATTGCATTCCGCCTGTTTCTTCCTGGTTTCACTTACCATTGTGTTGGATAAGTTGGCTTTAGCTTGTCAGGTTGATAGTTACCTTCATTGGTTTTCGGACGGGGTCCAGGTTGTGCTACGCCACCCGCCATTTGTAGAGGTGTATTACCTCTAGTAGTAGCTATTGTAGATTGGGTAGTATTGATGTACCAGGAGAGGATGAAGAACTTGATGGTTGCGGTAACCCCCGTACGGATGTAATTGCAACCCACCTCAGAGGTTCAGCGCTACAGAGAAAGGGTAGCAGCAGCCGTGCACGCAAATTTTTTGTATTGAATTGACCTAATAATTTGCTAGTTACTTAATTTGCCCACTAATCTTAATGCGCTTCTATTTGTTTGCTTCTAATTTCTTCTATTGAGCTCGAGCTCTACTCGTAAATTTGAAAGATGTGTAAAACATAAGCACACGCGGCACTTCATCAAATTTTTGTAAGTTCTCTAATGTTCTTAAAAAAATGCAAATATTGTTGTGAATGACATTGGATGTAACTAATGTGTGAAAATATAAAGTGAGAAAGTGAGCACTGCATGCTATACTACTGGTGCACTTTGTGGATCACAACACATGGTCATCTCGAGTCGAAAAGATCGATCATAATATGCTGCATCGAGACTTGCTAATCCCGTCCGATCATTGGTCCGTCTTCACGCAACGCTTCAGCGAATATTGCGCGGAGGGAAAATACCGAATCCGTGATACGGCCTCGGGCACAACAGGTGTCGGCTTGAGATCCTCCTCATTGTAGGGTCAACTCTGGAACAGGGTTGTGGGGTATATGCCCTCAGCTATGTTATTCTTACGGAGTTAATATAAAAAAAAAAAATCCGCGACCGTGTTCCAGGGGTGATCAGACCACCACTGGCGCATGAAGAATGAAGCCCTGAGGTTTGGCACAAAATAAGGTCACCCAAATTAGATTACGAGAGAGCTATACGAATTATCCTTCCTATGTTCCGCCCCAATAGCCCCAATGGTTGCCCCAGTATTAGCTTTGTCTTCGGGATGTCTTTTTCTCGTTGCCTGGTTTCCTCTCCTCCTACTTTTAATACTCTTCGTACTATTCTTCATCGGAAGTTGCACACTTCCCTTTACAGAGTTTTACTGGTATCAACTATGAGACCTGTTATTATTGACTTTTTGGGATACTATCAGTTGTTGATGGTAATCAAGCCGTGCTGAACCTTCTCGAGGCGATACCGTTAGTTTACCTACAAGTCTTTTTTTTAATTCATCTATTGTGATTATTTAGTTTTTCTATTAAACTGGAGTAGGTAGAACCAAAACAGACGGCGCCCGGCCCCATCAGACCGTGGTTCGCTTTTCTTTATTTATTATGTAATATTATTTTGTTAAGTAGGCCTAGTATAAAAGTAGATTCGTGTCTGTGTACATACGAGCTTTGTAGGTCCCTTTGGAACCGTACCTAGTTTTAGGTACTGGCTAACGACCCCGGCTCTCTCATGGACATTCCTATGGGCCCTTCTTTGCCCCCGCCGGACTCCCATGCTAGTCATGTGACGTCGGTGGGAGTGGCTCGGTGGAGGGCTGTTCTGGCGGTGTCCCGTCGGGCTCCGACAACGGGTCGCGCGGTGCTGAAGCTTCCTCCTCTGCTATGCCGCCTGACCATATTCGGACGACCGTTAGTTCTGCTTCCGCTCCTCGTGATGACCTGCTGGCTTCCAACTCGGCTGTAGTTTTGGACTCTGTCTCGCCTTCCCCTGGCTTAGTACAGGGGAACTAGTGGGAATCTTGGTCGACCACCTGTTCCATGGTGGGATGCCGAATGCGATGCGGTGAAACGAGATGGAATTAGGGCGGAACGAGCGTTGATGCGCTGCCCCTCTGCCCATCTGTTCGCCGTCGCACTTACAACGAATAGAAGAAACTCTCCTGGCAATCTTATCTGTCGAGCATCAATGCAAGAACTCCAATGGCAGCCATATGGAAAAAGTGAAGAAACTGTCTAGGAGGTTTTCAATGGAACCTGCGCCTGTGTTGCTGGACAATGTCGGTCGGGTCATTGCCGATCCAAGCGATGTTGCTACGCTGATGACGGATCACTTTGTGAGAGTAAGCGATACCTGGCAGGGGAACCCTGACTTCGTAAGAAGGAAGGCACGCGCAGAGCGAGCGGAAATTATTATACGAAGCAACAGTAATGAAAATTATAATCATCCTTTGACCCTGGTAGAACTGAATGACTCTCTCGCCACATGTGCTGACTCAGTTTCAGTCCACGATGAAGCGAGTTACAGTATGATCAAGAATGCTCACCATTCATTCAAGGTTTGCCTGCTGGAATTATACAATAGAATTTTTTTGAGTGGCAACTTTCATGATGCTTGGCGTTTGGCAGCGATAGTACCTATTGTAAAACCTGGCAAGAATATAAAACGTGCCAGCAGTTATAGACCAATTAGCCTTAATATGTAGTTACCTCAGTAAGATATTATAAAAATTTGTTAACGTAAGGCTAATGGGGTTCCTGGAGGCAGGCCACCACATTGCTAATGAGCAGCAGTCTGGGTTTAGAAATTTTCGGAGTACAACAGACAACCTCGTCCAGTTAGAGACGGATTTGCGAGTGGCAATCTCTCGAAAGTTGCACACAGTACTAGTCTTTTTTGCCCTGGAGAAGGCATACGATATTGCATGGAGATTCAATATAGTCGTGCAGCTCCGAAATTTTGGATTGGGGGCCACATGTTGAGGTTGATTAGGAGTTTCCTTGCTGAACGAAGGATTGCCGTCCGAGTGGCAGATAAATATTCACAACCCCAAAGGCTGATTGAAGGTATTGGCCAGGGTAGTATGTTGAGTTGCACTTGCTTTCTGATTGCCATAAACAACATTACCAGAGATCTCCTCCTCCCCTCCCTACGATAAAGAGAGCGCTATATGTAGACGACTTCGTAATATATGCTTCTGCTGCCCGAGAAGCAGCGGCGGAGCGACAGATAGAACAAGCAATTCGTAGACTGGAACATTGGAGCATCGAAACAGGATTTAAGTTCTCTTTAACAAAGATTACATCACTTCACGTGTGTCGAGTGCGTGGATGCCTGACATCTTCACCTCAACTTAATTTGTATGGACAGGTTTTACCACATGTGACAACATTTAAGTACTTGGGACTACTTATTGATCAGAGCCTAACATGGCGACCTCATGTTAATTACCTGCGAGCATCGTGCCAAGAAGTCTTAAACCTGCTTAAGTATATTGGGCACACTGTTTTTGGTGCGGACCGCAAGATTTTATCGAGGCTGTACATTGCACAGATGAAGCCGAAGCTGGACTATGGATGCGAGGCATATGGCTCTGCTTGCCGGACGGCTCTGGCGAAACTTGAGCCAATACAGAATGCTGGTTTACGTATTATTACTGGAGCATTCCGAACTTTCCTTGTTCGGTCACTTCATTCTGCCACTGGTATTAAATCTTTTAAGAAGTTCCGAGCAATAAAAATGACTAATTACTACATTAGACTACTGGAAAATCCTGACACCTTTATGCACAGGTATTTGAGTGATATACCGATGGGGCTGTTTGCAGAGAATTTGCGCTGGAAACCATATTATGTTCGTGTTCGATCTATCTTACAGAGACATAACATCGAATTCCCCCAATTATTGATAGCAAATTATTTTCTCTCTCCACCGTGGACTGATGTGGCTATCAGCGCTTGCACAGCGGTCGCATCATACAAAAAACGGGAGTACAGCAATACCTCACTCAGGTCCCTATCCTTGGACCACCTTACATCCCATTCCAACTCAGTGGTATGGATCAAAGATTGAGGACGGAACATGTTATGCAGTTGTCATTGGACGGCGAGTGGCTGCTCGTGCTTTATTGCCCGTCGCCTCTATTTTTACTGCGGAATTGTATGCAATTCTTGATGCAGTGATCGCTGCAGCGAGGAGTATCTTTGACCGGAGGATAACTATAGTTACAAACTCGCGGAGCTGTATACAGAGTATCCTCCGATATAACCACAAAAAATCATAGTCCGAAATATCAGAAGATTCATGGCTGCTAGTGGCAAGCAGTACAGTTTCTGCTGGGTTCCGAGCCATGTGGGAGTTCCCGGGAACGAACGAGCTGATGGTGCGGCGCCGTCTGCTGCAGAACGTGGGCAGCCTTGCAATAATGCTGCGCCACCTTCGGATTACAAAATTCTAGTAAAACGAGTGATAAACAGACAGTGGACAGCAGAATGGGAGGAGTTTCAGGATAATAAGCTTCGTGCATTGAAAGCATCAACGATCCCTTTTTCTACTAGCTACCAATCTGTTCGGGAATGGGAAATTAAACTGTGCAGATTGCGCATTGAACATACGCAATGCACTCACAGTCATCTCGTAGCTGGAGACCCGGCAACCTATTGTGGTGATTGCCTGGTACCCCTAACCGTTATTCGTATATTATGTGAGTGCCCCAATTATCACAAGGAGCGAATTCGCCACCTTACAAGTGCAGGTTATGAGCCTCGATTAGACTGTCTGCTGGTTGTTAACGGTCCTGTACATTATGACGGACCTCTATTTATGTGTCTACGGGATGCTAACTTATAATATTTGACGAAGACCGAGCGCTTCGCGTGGCTTCCTTATTGGACCCCTACGTGATTAAGGCGTTCGGCTTCATATGGGTGGGAGGTGGGGGGCCCTTCCTGAGCCTCAACTGCGCCTTCTATCACAAATCTGATATCCAACTGAAAAGATTTCATGAGGAGTAACTGTTGAACTGGTCTAAAGGTGACGAAATTTCTGGATATGTCTGTCCGAATAATTGTGACTTTGGAGATAAACAGAGGTCTGCTGTTTTACTGGTGCGATTATAGATATTGACTTTGGTGAGGGCTTGACAATGTGGAAACATGTGGAGTGAGTATTGTGAGAGTTATTAGACGCGAAATCTTGGAACAACCGCGAATTACTGTAGGGATCATCACAGAGTGGATACGATGGTGAAACTATGACTATAATAATAATAATAATTCGATTCTTTCATCAATTACTGACACTTGCTGTTCCATGACTTTGTTCCTCCGTAGTTATATGGAGTTACTGATGATCGTGGCGTATTTGTATTTTTATAATCCTTCCGTAAAAAAAACGACTCTTCGACTCAATCGTGACATTTTTGCTTGACAGAGTTGAAGTCCTCGGGGAAATGCCCCGCCCACAGCATTGCAAAAGTTCTCCGTACATGTCCAAGAGGTGCTGAACCCTCAACAAGCATTGCTCACAGGATGCTGACGCACGAGGTTTTAGACCTCCTCACTATCGCCAACGTAGCGCCGTTTTTGCTTTGTTTCTGCCGGCTGTAAATAATGAGTAACTACCTCGGTTGTGAAGACTGGTGGTGGATCAAGCCCGACGCCGAATCCAATTTTCCTCATAGCCTAATCCGATTCGTAGAACGAACAAGTTTCCGACCTTTAAATCGTAGCCCCAATAATCTTCCCAACTTTGAACACCGGGTACTCTTCGGAGTGGAGGTCCCGAAGGAGCTATCGTTTCTCACGACGATTTGTGTGCGTGTTTGTGTACGCAGATCGTGTGCGCGTGAGCGGCGTTCAAGTTGGTGCGCCGCGCTGCTCGCTGTATCGCTGATTAATTTGGGTTAGGTTAGGTAATGTTGGGTAACGTTGGCTAACGTTAGGTAACGTTAGATAACGTTAGGTAACGTTACGTAAGGCTAGAAAGGTTAGATTGGGTTAGGTTATGTTAGATTAGAAGGTTAGGTAAGGATGGTAGGTTAGGCTAGGTTAGGTTTGCCTAGGTAGTGTTTATTTTAGTGGTGGCGCGCGCAGGAAAGCTTACGTGAACGCAAAATCGTCGTGAGAGACGATAGTGCGTCCGGGAGGCGTAAGACTCTGTCTCTGGGCGGAGCTGGCGTTGTGCAGTCTTTAGTGACCTCCCCATATGACGTCACTGCAGCCTTTACTTGTTATTGGCCTTTATCATGCTTCCTGACGGATGTAGTGACGCCAGAAAATTGGTCACTTTAGACATTTCGGCGCTAGTCGTCCCATTTTGGTTATAAGCCGGGTAATATTTTTACCTCACCTTGGAGCCGCCCTATAATGGGAAGTTATTCAACCCATTGGTGCCTCACGGGCTGTGGATTTTGGTGAGGACTACATTTTTCTCTTTTTTTTTTCTCTTGTGCCGTAGGCAGATTTTGCAGAGTCCGTTCTAGAGAAATTTGGTAATTTGCCCTTGTTCTTTGCCTAAGTGCGTGAAGCAATTGAAAGAGGGTTTTGGTGATTGGGGGTGCTGGCTAGTTGTCTTAGGTGTCAAAGTCGAACTCTGACTTTCTAGCGTCTAACTTAGTTATTCTGGCTATGACAATATACGGTGATAGAGCGACAGGCGTCCCACTCTCTGACCGTAACGTCTTGTGAGGATAAAGCGATTCAGTAGGTTTATCACACCCCCTCTCCCTGACAGCCCGCTGAAATACAACGGAAAAGCAGGTGTAGACGACGGTGTGGGGCTAGTGCGTCCGCACCCAGCGTGCAGCATCTGCATGTTTGGGAAGTTCAGTGCCTATTACACTGTTGACGCGTGAGTTGTACTATGCTGTGGGCTGTGAATTTATTCAAGGACACTGGTTTTTCATTACAGTGCATTAGAGATTACGTGATTTTATGTTCGCAGTAAATTTCTCGGTTCAACCGAGAAATAACCTGTATAAAGTAAACTTGCAAGCTCGCGTTATTTTTCTTCGGCTTGTCGGTACTCGCTGTTTCCCTTACGCCCCCTCATCTCCTAGTTTAGGTTTCAGCTTCCCCCAGCCCCCCACTCTCTCGCCTTTGTTTTGGTTTCATTCACTCCCCTCTCCTTCTACCCCTCATTTTCCGCGTATGTTTTGGTTTCCCCTCGGGCCTCCACACCCCTCGCCCATTCCTCGTCGTATTTAGGTTCCCCTCGCTCTCTCCTCACGCCTCCCTCAACACCCGTCACCCATCCCTCGTTATGTTTGGGTTCCCCTCACGCGCACAAGCTACACTCACTCGCGTCTATTGATCGCGTCCAGACGGTGCAGCGGCGCCGCCGCGGCCGCTGCACCAGTGTGCCGGTACTGTTTCACTCCAACACAACTACACATCCATTTCCTACCTCAAGTGTGAAGCTTCCCGCTGTAAACATCATCATTGGAGTCGGTGTCCAGTGCACGGTAGCAGTTACTTCTCTATGCAGCACTTTCAGTGGTACCGACTGTGTTGTGCAGCCTCCGTCCGCTGAGCACTTTCTGCGTGCTTCAATTTCCTGTGACTTCCGTATCTTTAGGCCTCCACTGTGCAAATATTGTTTGTGTGACTTCAACTGACTTGGGAATTAAATGGAAATAAACATGAAGTATGTTTGCAGCGCATTACGTGTTGGCCATTGTGCTGTTTGGTAGTTAATACGAAATCTGAAATTAATAAGTATCATTCGGTAATCATATACCGCTATGGTATCGTATTAGTTCTACCGACAACTGGCAGCATCATTATATCATCGAAGTGGTACTATAGTTTATTTTTGTACCAACAGTAACTCATTGTCGGTGCAATGAGTACTTAATACCAATCCTTTGAGTTTTAAGCAACTATTTATTAGTGTTGACATGTTGCTGTCCTCGCTATATCGGAGTGGGAATACGGACATTTCCTATATCGTGAAATAGCTACAGTCGAAAAGTCCAAGGCTAAAATTGGTGCAAATTCTCGAAGAAAACCAACTTCATCCTCAGTGACGAAGCTAAGACGAAATTCTTCATAATGCGACGAACTTGTGACGAGGTTCTCTGCAATATTTACGAAATCATATTCAATTTTTTTGTCTATGATACGAAATGGTAGCTAACTAAAATGTTGACATGTGTACTGAAATTGTAGATTCTTTCGTGTTAGTGATGGCGAAATCGTATTAAAAAATGATTAAATGGTAACGAAAATATTTGCATGGGTGATGAAATCATGTAGTTAAATTCTTTCCGAGTAGTTGTAACAAATCGTAACGAAAATATTTACGTGGAGGTCGAAATTATATGAATTCTTTCATGGTGACAAAATCGTAACAAAAATATTTACATGGGTAACGGAATCATACAAATTTTTAAAATAAGTGGTGACGAAATCGTAACGAAAATATTGGTATGGGTACGAAATCATATCAATTCTTACAAGTTCGTGGTGAAGAAATCGTAACGAAAGTCTTAAGTCGGCAGTAAAAAAATCACGCTGAATGTTTTGTGAAAGGTAGTGGATTCTTTTTCTGGTGACACATATCAACGCTGCTTGATTGTGGGGGAGTGCGGCGCTCCGTACTCTTCGTTTATCATTCATAATTTATACGATGAATCGTCGGTGCTACCACCGTTGAATGTAGTATCATACTTCCTAGCTTTCGTAATTTCCGCAACGTGTGGATATATCCTTAGCAATTATTGGGAAATATTGGGAAACATTCCTGCTTTGTAAATGTCAAAAATGCATTTTGCAATGGCGGGAAACTTCGCTGCTGCTTCATAACTTTGTGTCGAAAATATCTTGTGCAAATGGCGGAAACTTCGTTGATGCTTCATGACTTTGTGTCGGAAATAACTTGTGCAAATGGCGGAAACTTCGTTGATGCTTTATAACTTTGTGTCGGAAATATCTTGTGCAAATGGCGGAAACTTCGTTGATGCTTCATGACTTTGTGTCGGAAATATCTTGTGCAGATGGCAGGAAACTTCGCTGGTGCTTTATAACTTTGTGTCGGAAATATCTTTCTTAAATGGCAGGACACATAGCTGCGTTTTTGTAACATCATGTCAATATTGCTAATTGATTAATTTCTGCATAAAAGTATTTTCAAAATTGATTCAATTCTGCTTAAAAATATTCTAAATTTACTTATTTCTGCATAAAAATAAAAAATTGACACTCATTTCTGCAAAAAATATTGTAAATTTGAATTATATCTGCATAAAAATATTACAAAACTGACTTATTTCTTCATAAAAACAACTGTTTTTGAATCTATAGCGTCATAGCACATATTTTAGCTGTCACTGTGATGCTGGTGAGCTCGGGTGCATGCTATTAATGTACAATCAATGTTGTGGAGTCAGGTGGACCTAAGTCCAATTACCAACTCCTGAGTCCAGGCAGTGTCTGACTCTAACTCCTAGGATCCCAGAAACCTCCAATTCTGCATTGCTATTTACAGTTAGTAAAGGAAATATGGTCGTCACATTTGATGTTTTCATTCTATTTGCAGGGCATTTGTAGGTTGGATATCTTTAGCTTGAATATTCTCCATCTTCCTTACAGTATTATAGCTACAGTACTTTCTAATCAAAGTGAACGTATTCTCTCTATTGGTGCTTTTGAACTTCTTTTTGTTGAAAAGCAGTTACTGAAATACTGTACAATCTCGAGCATCACAGTGCATTGGTGGTTTAGTAACGTTGCTGTTGGTGAATTCAAATTTATTGTAATAAGTTGATTTGCTCTAGTAGTGAATCTGTCCTCTGTAAGTCAGATTAGTTGCCAAATGACCAAAGAAAGTATTGCAAGTCCTGGAGCCATCTACACACATCCATTGTAGCCATAACCACGTACAAATCTGGGCCTAATCTTTGATCCAATTCAACACTGCCGCTGTTGAGACTGAGTGCATCGCTTGGCAGAACCAAGAGAACTTGGTACTTACCAGCTTGAATATTGCCACTGCTCAGTATAATCCGATTCCCTTCAAAGCCACACACAACAGATCAATTTAAATATAACCACTGTTCATATCAAGCTCAATCCCCTTCCAAACGAAGCAAAAAACTGCCAATCAAGCTGCCCAAAGCCCCTGATTGGAAGAACTTGGGACCCGTGAGTTAGCAGCAATGGCAGGCAAGCGCAGCCGTAGGGGAAAAAGAAACACAAATTCCAATACCACAAACCAACATCAGAAACAACCTCAACAACAGCAGCAACATCAGAAACAAACACCCAATGCTAAAACCCAAGATGCTCCTCCTGCCAGTGCTGGTAAACAGTTCCAGGAGCAGGGCATCCAGGTGTCCATGTGTCCGGTAGAGCAACACGTACTGTTGCAACAGCAAAAGCAGATCCCTGTTGATATGACGCTCCTGCAGCAGCATAATCAGCAGTCTGTCTGTATGCAGCACCCATGTCAACAGCAGGTGCCCCTTACCATCGGGGCCACATGTCCTGTTATGGGCCAGTTGCAGGTCAGCACTCTTTGGTTTCCTTGTGTATCATTCTGTTGGTGACCCTTTACCGCCTCAGCGCAGTGTTCAGTCTCGTTTTGTACTGCACTGTTCCTCAGAATACTCCCCTCATGGGACATAGGATGGGCATCGGGTTAGGCTTGCTCATCCTATTTTAAAGCGAGTTATGCTCCCAGGTGTCTCCATAGGTTGCCCTATCATTAGCTTGGCCGTCGCAACGTCTGTCTTTCGTACAACTTTGCTTCCTTCTCTTTATTCATTCTGATGCTGGGTGCTTTCTTCTATTGTTTCCTCTTCCGTCTTGGTGTTCCCAAGTTTATTGATCCTGAGGGCAACACCCTCATGCTTCAGTTAGCTACACGTTCTTCTGGACATATCTACTACTTGTCTTTCGTTTTCACTAGGCGGTATTGCCCGTGTTGGTCTAATTAATTTCATGATAACAATAATAATAATAATAATTATTGTAGCCTGTGAATTCTGATGTTTCACATGGATGTAAGTGATAAAGTTTATCTAGGTTGTTATTTGTGGCACTGTGCTGCTTAGGATAGGTGCTTCTGATGCTTTGTAGGTCTTGGGAAGAGTTTGAAGTGCTGCTGCTGGTGGCATTATGGTGACCCCTTTGCTGCACTCTGTATAGTCGGTAGTTGTAGCCACCGACGAGCGATCTCTATTGTTAGCTTACCATCTGTTAGTTGTACACTCCTCTATTTAAATAGTCTGGATAGGTTTGAATTAATATTTGATCCAGACTGTACTTGGCCTACCACACGGTCCTTGTGCCTTTCACTCTCAAGATTGCAATTTTAAGGGTAGGGACACATGAATTCATAGCCTCCATATTTTAGTGGTTGCTTGACACACTACTTGTCCGTTGTGTCGTTCTGTATTTGGATCATCACTGTTGTGGATGCTTGACTTCTTATCTGATCTCTAATTCTCTACTTTACATACTATGCCTTCCTTGTACAAGTCTCGGTCTATCCCCATTCTCAAGGGTTGTAAAGCTTAAGTTTTAGATTATCCAATGTAACATTGTATTGATCTTTGTAATAAGCCATTTCCCTTACTTACTTCACAGGAGAGCAGCTCGTGGCAACAAGAGTTTGAGAAGAGCGCCCAGGAGCAGCGGGACAAGGAGCAGGAGGTGGAGGTGGTGGAGGTCATTGTAGAGAAGGAGGTGCAGGACCCGGAACTTTTAGCCAACCTGCAGAAGTTACAAGAGCAGAACTCCCAACTCCAAACCAAGGTAAGCTGGCACTAGGCACGTGCCATCGGAAAATGTTAAGGGTAGGGTTTATCTAAATATTTCTTAATATTCAGAAGTAGTTCAAGATTTCAAATTATGAATCGCTTTTTCTGCTGTATAATTGACTAACGACCATAATTGTGTTGGATTATTTTTGATTTTGTCACAAAAAATGGTTAAGTTGTAGGCACTGCTTACTCCTAATGACATGTTTCTGGCGAGGGCTTGCTTTGATTATTTTCACAACCTGCTGCAGCGAAGTACAGGCCAGGTTGTATAGGTAACGGTGTGGTGTGTTTGTCTCTGACTCTAGGGTAGTGTCTGTGCAGAGCTCAGTGACTGGCTGGCTGTTGTGAGACGTTTAACTTTGCTGCAGGCTGTCGGTTTCCGCGAGAACTCTTTGCACAATCTTGTTCCTTATTTATGAAATATATATGTTTTTATTTATATAGTTTTATATTTATTTAGCCTTCATATTTGTAAGACTCGAAAGAAATTAGATATTCTCCTGCCAGCAAAACTGATAGAAATTATCAACTGTAAATAACCTGTTTTTTTTTTTCTAACTTTCGTCCAGATTTCATTATAGCCTACCAAGTAAAACCTCGATGAAACAAACAAAATATTGTTATTGGTAGCTTCCAGCCGTCCACAAATTAATTGATGTAGTAAGAGGAATTTTTCTTGGTGTATCGTGCTATTTGTGTTACGCCTTACCTTGAACACAGTATTGTCAAGTAGGGGAAGAAATGAATGACTCATATTAGGAGTAAGAAATGAACTCCTTCTCATGCAGTCACAAATTCTAGTTCATTTCTTAACCCTCCTGTGAACCTTTCATTTCTTCCCCACTTGCCAGTATATTTGCAGACGAAATCTAAGCGGTGTTGTGCAGGCCACCGTACTTGTGCTGAGCACTCTTTGTGTTTGTTTTGGTCGGGCAGTCCCATAACTTATGACCGACTTATCCAACAAAGACTTACAGCTCGTATCAATTTTAGCTTTAGACCAACCGGAGCTGAAATCTGTCCAAGGCCTCCAATAATTACTTCGTCGGGGCCGGGGTGGCAGAAATGGCCGGGGCACTTGTTGGTCTAGAAATCTGTGGCTAGTTGCTCGCTGGTTTGTCCCCACATCAAGTACGTAGTAAAACTTAGCCACTCAGCATCTTCAATGCCAAGCATGTTTATAGTGCAATTCTGGCAGCCGTGTTGCAGCGTCCTTAGTGTACAGTAAGCAATAAGAATGCTACTGAGGCCAATAAACATAACGGACCGACGGTTATTGTAGTACTGGTGTACACCTTAGCCGTAGTGAAATATGGCTCCTAAAGTACGGTGCATCAGCTCACGTCTGTTGTGAATACATCTTCTCTTATTATCAGGGTTGCAGCTTCTGTCAGTTGGAGCCACACATCTTTGGGGACCAGGAGTCAGAGCTTGAGTCGGGACGCAAAATTGCTCATTTTGTTTAAAAGAAAAAAAAAATGGGATTCGGACATTCCTGAGGTCCAAGAATCGGAGTCGGACGTTATCCATCTGATACCGCAACCGTACTTGTTGTAATATACACATTACTTAGGTACTCTCTTTGTATTGCAGGCTACAGACCTTGAGAAGGAGCTGAGCAATGCCAAGAAGGACCTAACCGCCCAGCAGAAGAAATCTGCCGCCTTACAAGACAAGGTCAACACCATTTCTTCTGCACCTCCAGCTGACGACGGGCGCCTCCAGACCCTGCAGGAGGAGAACAAACAGCTGCAGGATAAAATTATAAACTACCAGTCTGTCCTGGATAATACTGTGAGTTTGCAGTTGTTTATCTTTTGCTTGTTATTAAGTGGTTACAAATCTCTGGTATTTTCTAGCGTGGCTTTTACTGTGACGTGTAGTGCGAGTAAATGCGTTCAAGTTTACTTACAAACTATAAAAACAAGAATTAGAGGGCTATTTTGGTGGATGCTGTCTTTGCCAGAATATCTTGAGCCTCACGCCTCCCCAAGGGGTGACCTGAGTAACTGTCCCCAGGAGATATTGCATCTGGTGGCAGTTCCTGCTGATAGTTTGTATGGTTTGGTAGGTCCTCTATACTTTCCCTTCTGCTCCGTGAGGCGGGCTGTCGATCGTAGTGGGGTTCTT
>LQNS02277099.1:492207-520611 GCA_001587735.2 Parhyale hawaiensis | reverse complement strand
TCACGACCCCCAAGGGGTGACCTGAGTAACTGTCCCCAGGAGATATTGCATCTGGTGGCAGTTCCTGCTGATAGTTTGTATGGTTTGGTAGGTCCTCTATACTTTCCCTTCTGCTCCGTGAGGCGGGCTGTCGATCGTAGTGGGGTTCCTGGCTGCTACCGTGTGTGTGTGTGGGGAGGGGGGGAAGAAAGGAGAGGGAGTTCGAAAGGAACCCTTTTCGCGGGTGTGTCTTTTGTCATCTCCTCTTTTCTATTTTTATCATCTCTTTTATTCTTTTGTCACTATGAGATGCTTTGCACCTTTTTTTTTCTGTTGGTAGTCGCGCACTTGGCAGACTTGAGACGATTTATGTGGTATTGAGTAGGTACTAATCCGTTGTGTTTGCGAGCGGTGGCTCACTGCTTGGGTCTCACTTCAGTGTGGGGACGGTAGTACACCTAAAAGTATAATAATATTAATAGTAATGAGGCGCAATATTTTGGCGTATTGCCTGGGCTTTAGTTTACTGTTGGACGAAAAGTCTCATACCAATCCCTGAACCCTATTAGTATTAGTAGGTACCATGCTAGGCGTGAACCCTATTAGTTAGTATGCTATGTTTGCACCACATTAGTTAGATGCTAGGCCTAAATGCTATTATTTGCTGCGCTAGGCCTGAACTGTGTTAGTAAGTTATAAGGTTAGTAGGAGATATGTACTAGCCCAAACTTCTAACCCTCTTTATCGTAAGTTTTCTTTTGTGATGAGAAATGCATCGCTGTTAATTATTCCCTCAGGAGTCTCTACTGCAGAACTTACAGTCTTCAGTAGAGGGCGAGGAGGTTAAATGGCTCTCCGTGGTCAAAGAAAAGGAAGACAAAATAGAAGAAATCACCAAAGACAACGAAAAGCTGACACTGCAACTGCAGCGTGTGAATGCTGATACTTCTCGTGATAAGGTCGGTGGTTCTTGTGAGTTTTTTATTTTACGGGTTTGGTTTTCACTATAAGTGAAAAAGCCAAACCCATTCTTGTGTACAATTCCTGCAGTTGCCAAAGGTCATTGGTTCTTTGAAGGTTTTTGATATTTGATGGTCTTAGTTTCAGTAGGTATATATGTCAAAGAGCCAAAACAATTCGTTCACACATTTCCTACATTTGCCAGTGAGGTCTGTTATTCACTGCCAAGGCTTCTTTTCGTTCAAGGTTTAGTGTGCAAAAGGACTCACCGGTGGGCATCTGATAAGGTATTGGAACACATTGATGGGTCGCTTTGCAAAAAATATTGTATCATATTTATTCAAATACGTGATGTGAGAATTGTTTCGGTTCTTATTTATATAGAATGGAACTAAGTTTACTGGTTTTATTACAGTTTCTCGACTCTTGTGGTCTGAGAATTCATTTCGTTCAATTGTTAGATAGCTGCTATCTGCTTCTCAGCAGGAGGACGAATATATAACGTAGCTATAGTTGTTGGCCAGTGCTGGTTTGGTAAGAACTTCTGGAACTGAAATTTCAATGGTGTTGGATATTAAAGTTCTCCAGGCTATTTTACTTTTTCTAATTATGAGCTTCTGGTGGAATAGTTCATTTGAATGTTTTACCAATTCAGTCTTGGTGCTTGATATGATTTGGTGAAAATCAATTGAACTGTTATTGGATAATCTAAAGCCAGCTTATTAAAGGCCGATGAAAGAACTACCTATAGCCAGTTGATTTCTCTTCTACGTCCGTGTTGTGCAGTCTCCGACAGTCGAGTTTGTTCATTGTACTTTTACTTACTCTTTATCTAGCTTCCTCTAGCTCTGATAATACTTAGTTCTTCCATACGATCTTTTCCCTAGTTACTTAGTATCCCTCCTAGATTTATACTTGACTTGCTGTTATTTCTTGAATTGCATGGTGTAGTGTGATCATAATTTGTAGTTATATAGCTAGCTGTATTTTCTTCTCTACTCTGTACTTGTTGCTTAGTGAGGTGCTCGCTATTGTCTTTTTTTTTTTCCTTAGTTAATTAATCTTCATTTACCTGTGCTACACAGATGGTAGTGATTTGTAGTGCGCCTGAGATTAGTGCACTAGTTTGCGAATGTTCACCTCATCCGGGAATATTTGGCTTATTTCCTCTCATTTAACTCGCCGCTTACCCTCAGCTAGGGGCCAAGAGTGTGCTTTAGTTTACTCCCCATGTGCAGCATTTAGGGCACAAGTTTCAGTTTAATATATCGTTAACAATTAACATGACGTCATTAATTCAATGTTTCAAATTTGAATTTATGCTTGAAATGTTAAATACAGAGAATAGATATTCCGGTGTGTCATCCCCGTTTCCTCGAGATACGAATTTTCATCATTATCACTCTCACCGACCGTTATGCCAGTGCCACACGCTAGCCAACAGAACGAGTGTCCGAGTTTTGACCACCGAATCAATGTCTTAAAAACCTGCACACTCCCGCATTTGCACAAACTTTCAGGATGGAGCACACAGCATTTTTGTGCGCGATTCGCTAGTCAAATGCACAAAATTTTGTGACCAAACTGCACCAATCAACATTTAGCGGTGTATAGGTTGTTCACTTCCCTTTCGAAGCCGCGAGTGCTGCTCATTGGGGCATTGGGGCTCCAGCGTCTTCAAATATTGTCTTACTTGTAGAAAGTTGTTTTCTAGCCATAGAAACCTTGAAATGTCGCGTATCCCGAGCAGTCAATATCCTCGTAGAGGCTCTATCCGGAGTTTCCTTGTTGACCTTACCATTAATTGCATAAGCCTTAATTGTTCGGTGATATGCCGTAATTCCTTGAAAACTTCGAGTGTTGTCTTAGGAGAAGCCAATAACGAGGTCACTTTGATGTTTTCTTCACTGGTTAGACTGCTTTTCTTGCCCATGTTGACTAGAGAGTGATGTTGGATAATCTGGCGTAAGAGAACCCCGTGCGATAAGCAAGTGTTGCCAAACTGTGGGAAAGAGTTCCGTTTTATTTTTCTCTAACTGTTTTATAGTTACAACATACCTGTGTACAAACTTATTCTTAACATTTTAAATGTTTGACACTTATCTTGAAAAATAAGTAAAAAAAATTGTATTTGCTTAATCAAAGGTAACATGCTGTAGTAGCTGTCTACTCGTGTGATTCATTTTTGTCACGCTTTTTAGCCTGCAGCCATTACAATATCATATATTTGAATGGAGCTTGACGTCTGTTAACCATTGAACCATTCTCACTTTTCAATAAGAGAACAAGATTTTGTGCAGAATATTATACGCATTTATGAGAGTTTGCTCGGTCTTTGGTTAGCATGTGTACCAGCTGTTAGCATCACTTGCCTAATATGTATGCCAGTGCATGCTCTAGTTCAGCTACTATGTTACTAACTACACCTCTCAGGGGGCCCAGGCTGGGCTCTAGGCGATATGAGGATTGCCCATCCTAAGTTATGGGGAACAGGGCACCCAGTACCTAGATTACTGTCATCTTAGCAAGGCTGTCGGGAAATGTGTCATTAACTTTTGCTTCCTTCCATATTCATGCTCGCACTGAAGAAGCTTTCCCCTTTTCCTACTCATCTTTCCCGACTTGCGATTTCTAAGTGCTTTGATCATGTGAAGAAACTTCTTCGTGCGTTGGTTCCACGTTTCTCTTGTCATACTTGATGTCTTTTACTCCCTTAGTGCAGCCAATTTGAGCACTCAATATCAGTGAGACGCCAGCTAACGTTTATCTAATGATGGTGGGTAGTGCTACTACTATAAAAAAATCTAAACCTCAGAGATAGTTCAACTTCTAATTTCATAGTTCACAAGTCACTCTTTTAGGCCCTTCTTCTGAAAGTTAATTTTTTCATGTACCCTAGGCTCGCCAGTAGCATAAGAAAAAAGATCAGTCTTTATTGCTGTGTTTCGGTGGTATTTCTAAGAATATTGGCGTGTAAGTTGAATTTATATGTGTTTAGCTAAAGTTGAATGAACGTGTTCATTCTTCTTGAATGATCGAATGATCGACCTGCGGTGGTCTTCTAAGCAGTCTTCATGATGATGTAACGTAAAACGGGGTGATTCCGGACGCGGGGGGTGACTTCGGACAAAACCAGGTATAAGGAACTTACTGCAGTGACAGGAAAAGTATCAAAAGTTGACAGGAGACTTCTACAGTGTAATAAAGGTTGATATCTCTGTAGTATATCACTAGGCTCACACTGAAACTCGACTTGCATAAACACAGAAAGGCTTAAGTTTTGTTAACAACACAAACAAAAATATCCCAACAAACAAAACGCATTCCTTTCTGTGTTTATGCTAGTCGAGTTTGAGTGTGGGTCTAGTGATATACTACAGAGATATCAACCTTTATTACACTGTAAAAGTTTCCTTCTAACTTTTGATACTTTCCCTGTCACTGCAGTAAATTCCTTTTTACCCGTTTTTGTCCAAAGTCACCCCGGGGTCCGAACTCACCCCGCTTTACGGTACTCGAACTTTAACTGGTATTGAGGCTAGCCCACTGAGCATGCTCTAGCGTTCCTTCTTTATAATGTCGGTGATCGAAATCACAGAGAGACGAGGGGTGTTCTTGGTGCATGACGTGTGTGAAAACGTCACAATTGTCCCCCCAAGGTAGTGTCTGTACTTCATGGCCTGTTCATGGGTGTACTGATGTTGCCTTGGCAGCCAGTAATGACATCACCACAGTAGGCCACTAGTGACATCACCACAGTAGGCCAGTAGTGACATCACCACGGTAGGCCAGTAGTGACATCACCACGGGAAGCCAGTAGCGACACCATTCAGGAGGGTTAATTGTGACATCACCGAGTTGGACCAGTAATGTTGTCCCGCCATACAAACAGATCTCGTCTCTCGGTGACCTCGGCCTGACTGATTTCCTTCGCTCTACCTTTCTGACACCTCTCGTCGTGTCCTCCTCTCAGGGCACCACTGAAGGGGGTGATGAATCTACATCAGAGGCAGGCCTTGAGTTTGCCTTTAGTTGCGTGCAGAAGACACTACCCGCCTTGCTGGGTCAGGTAGATCATTATCCCTATTTCTTGTACAGAGCTCTGCAGTGTGTGGCTCCCCATGACACGTTGTCCTTCATGTGCACCACATACGGTACACAGCGTCCTACGAACTCTATTACCTATTCTTGGAATGGGGGGAGGGGGCAGCGTGTTAAGGCGGCAATTTCGCACTATTGTCTTTCGTTCTCCTTACGCAGTGCAGTGTTTGGACGTTGTGTTACGTCCTTGCAAACCCAACTGGGTATCTGTCGATGCATTGGCTAACAATGTTATTCGTCAAGTCAGTTTCCTAAGCATGTGCCACTCGTAAAGTTTCGGATATCATTCATAAAGAAGTACAAACCCCTTTGGACGCATTGTACTGTTTATGAGGAACAAAAGACTGTGACTAGTGTGAATCCAGCTTTGTACTTCCTGCTGGGCAGCCAATTACAATAACTGCTGTACATCCCGTGCTTGTTGCATCAGGCTTATCCTAAAACGAGTTTTATGGCTTTTGTACAGCTTTGCTTCGATTGCTTACTAACTTTGTTGGAGAAGTGCTTTCATTTTTTTTTTAATCGCAACCTGAAACAGATTAACCGCAGCTTGGAGGAGACGGTAACGCACCATTTTGTAAAATAAATGCTGAATATAACCAAGTTGAACCTCTATTAACTTACAGATGCAGGTGACGTGCATTGCACTTTGTTCATTAATTTTATTTTCGTCATTTCGGATCTGCATTTGAAGTTGCTCTTACTTGTCATGGAGTAAGAGATGTGCTATAGGCGATAGCATTAGGTTGGTTAGGCTGACACATCCTATGTGAAAGAGAGTCACGCATACAGTGAGACTCCCCGAAAGGCAGGCAGGGTGTTAGAACACTAAGGAGTAGGTAAGCCAGATAAGAGTTAGCAGAATTCGGGTACGTGGGTGGGAGTGCGCTTTGACATCATCTGTGTAGGTAGAGCAACTCTCCATAGCGCAATCAGTTTCTCTAATAAAGCTCTGAACAAGTGCTTTAGGTAAATACTATTAAGCTGCCTTCTATGTATTATTGCCTGCAATGACTTATTCTGTGTTTGGCTGTTACAACATCCAGAGACTATCCAATTACTCACCGATCATATCACGTGCTATCGTTTCACCTGAAGTAAGAGTACCTATACTCAAAGACATTAATATATTCAGCCCTCGCTTTCATCTCTCACTGGGTCACTATTTATTTACGTCTAATTACGTGTATATCAGTGTTGCTAACATTTGGAAATGATAGTAAGCATCTGTCTTGGTTGCTATTCTTATACCTTGGACACACTCACTGCGTCACAGCTTGACGCCTGATACTATTTTTCTCAAAACATGTGATTGTTGTATGTCTTGCTTACCCTTTATTGTTCTTGTACCCTGCCATATGTTACCTTAATCTTAACAAGGCGGTGGAGACATTTTTGCTTGTGTCCTTGTAATTCCTCCATTATTCCCTCCTGTAATTCTTCCATTATTCCCCTCTCTTATCCCATTCTATAATTTTCCCGTTATTCCCATCTGTAATTCCTACCATCCATTGTACCTGCTGCTACTTACGATCGTTGTTCTTATCTTCCTCTTTCTTTTGAAGTTGCTTTTCCTATCTACGGGGAGTTCTCTGTGTATCTGTTCCCCAATTTTCTTGACTGCTGCATATTTCACCCTTTTTTTAGGGCATGTTGCATATCTCTTCATGCTCATGAAACCACGAATTTGATAATTTTATATTGTTCGTGCATGTACCTTTTTTTGCCAATACTACATTCACTAAATTTCTTGTCATCCTCTCTCTTTATAGTGGGAACTTTCCTGTCTTTCCCATAATATGTAATGGTACCGAGTGCTTCATTGTGCTGTGAATATTTCTCCACAGATTCTGTACAGCACCACAAAGGACAGTATTTAGTTTGATGGTAATAGATGAGCGAAAGTAAAATTCCTCCTTTTTAACAAATTTTTACAGGCAACTACATCTTTTTAATGGCTGTTATAATTATACCAACAACAACTGTAATTGCATAAAGTAACTTCAACCCAGGGTTTTCATTGCTATTAGCACACTTCAACTGAATCTAAACCAGCGTTGTATAGTCCCAAGGTATTTGATCAGATTCTGACCTTCAGGGTTAACTCAGACCATCCGTAGGAGTAACCTTTGTCTTACATTTTTCCCCTGAAAGCTAGCGTCCATGCCCAGCTATGCCAAAATTGTAACTGAAATGTACTTGATAATATTTACCTATAAATTGAGTACAGTAGATTTTTTTATGGGGGAAGCCCGGGAAGGAATGTCAAGGTAACCCCTACTTACTGTGCAGTGTGCGATAAAGCGCCAATATTTCTGTTTTGCTAACCTTTTGTTTCTACACCTAGCTATGTCGAAATTCTAAACGCCGTTGCATTACTTCCTGGAAGTGCCATTGCTGCTGTATCATATTGTTCTGCGCTTGTTCCTATATATTGTATGCAATGGCCCTGTGTCCATCGGTGTGCATGGGGCATACAGCTGTGATTTATATAGGTACAGTGGTATTTTAGGTGCTTGTGTTTGCAGATTTTTGCTATGTCCATCCCCACTTTCCATTAACATGAACATGATGTCAACCTGCCGCTGGCATTTGTTTGGCACAGCTTCTGGTTTGTTCCATTTCCAGTTATAAAAATGTTGCATCATCTACTTGATAGTTAGGCTTGTTGGCTATTGGCTTTCTTTGATCAACTATTCAATATCCCAATTTCTTCCGATTATTATTGTAAATTTCCGAAATTCATTGTAATGAACGAGGCCATGTGGACCGGTGATTCAGTGTTCTATAAAAATGATTATCGTGTAGTTATGTCTACACAGTGCACTTCAAAGTTTTCTAATTGGTCACTAACGTTTCCAGTGATTGTATATTAATAAGTGCTGGTGATAAGGTTTGTAGGACTGTTCTAGTTTGTGTAAGTGTGACTCTCCATTTTGTTATCTAGAGTTTTGTTATGTGCAAAACGTTCCTGCAAATTTCATGTTTTTAGAGAGTGGCACGTTCATGCTGCTGCTTCTTTGTTGATGAGTTAGTTACGGTAATTGTAATCATGAGTTCATTAATGACAGTAAATGGTAATAATGACTTCATTATTGACCATAGATGGTAAAAAGGAGCTTACTTGAATTTTTCTCCACGCAAGTTCACAGCAAAGTAAAGCATGCTATAAGGTGTATAAAAATCTTATCTACTTCATTCATTCATGTAAACCCTCATAGCTATGGTGATACCGTACCACTTTTGATAGTGAGGAGGTTGTCTATGCTTGTGAATGAATTATCATAGAATTTGTTAATCTTCAACCTCCCTAATTTGTGCATTTCCTTCTCGGTCCCTCAGCTGGAGGGAGAAGTCGAGCAGCTGAAGCGAGAGAAGTCGGAGCTACAGGAGCAGCTGGCGCAGGTCTCCGCCAAAGTGAGTACCTCTCTTCTTATCTCTTAGTTCCTCCCGCCAACTCCTCCAGTGCCTATCGTGCTTCTCTTGATTCCCCTTTTTCATAAGCTTCATTGGCTAATGCAATCTTCTTCCTTATTTTGCATCCTTTGTTAGCAATTTTTATTGTATAATTATCTGTTTTTGTAATTTGTTTTTCCTCAACTGTCAGCAGTTTTTTCAAGTGGAGGGAGATATGTAGTGCTGCATTTGTTTGTGGCATAGGTTCATTTCACTGAGCCACCAGGAGCTATTTCAACTTTACTATAGCGTTTGACCAGCTGGTGCGAGCTGGTTAGCTGTTTTATAGGCAACCTCGCCCTAATTACTTTATAATCCCTTGAAACATTCAACCCAGAAGACGGTAAACACCGAATGAAAAGCATATTTTTCTGCTGAGTGGATTAGTCTGGTAGGTCAGTATACAGTATAGTCCTATACCATTTAATGTGAAGTTGTATTTGTATTCCTTGATGTAGGTACCTAGTCAATAACACATTCCAGCTCTTGCAAATTTTGCTCCAATTTTAGGCAATATTCAAGGTAAATTAGGCATTTGCTAGGGTAATCCAGTACCCTACAGTGAGTTTGTTTACATGTTGTTGGTACTGGAAGAAACATCCACCATAAAACGCCATGTTACTATGGCTAGGACTATCCACAAGTGTGGTTAGCTGTTCTTTGTGAATACTGTATTTCTTGTGTGCATCATGACTGCAGACCACCTGCACACCTCCTCTGCCGTCCACTTGTGACATGTGAAGTGCTGAAGGAACTGACATACGCACATAGTAGTGCTTCTTTTATAAAAAGCTTTTTATGAAGATATTCCCTGTCATATTCATCCTTAGTTTTTATGCCTCCCTAGCACCATCATGTTTTTTTTTCTATTTTTTTTTTTCTTGATTTCCTGTGTAAGTTTTACTACGTTCCAGGAATACTTACTTCCATCATAAGTTATATTTTATCTGTCAATTGCTAGATTCCACCTCTATACACTAAACGCAGTATTCTTTTTGTTGCAATTTTTCCTCTCCATACACATCAACTACTTTCTTCTCTACTTGTCAGTCTGATCCTTTTCTTCAGTGTATGTTAGCAAACGTCCTGCACCTCAGCATGAGTAGTGAAAAGCTAGTTGCCTTATTGTTTGTAGTAGAACAGAATGGACATTTTGTTCGTTTTTTTGTGTAGTGAGCTGGTAATGTATGCATTTACTCTTTCCATTCTACTTATGCAAGCCTTACAGTAAACCTAAAGTGTATATTGATCTGAGTAGTTAGTTGCTCTGGTGAGCTGACACTTATTGCTCTGGGTAGTTTTTGCTGTTTATTTTATTTTGTGGAAATTGCAAAAGAAAATTCACACTTATATGGTTGATTTGGTTGAATTTCTATTTTATAATTCTGCTCATGGTTCCCCCATGTATCTGTTCATCTGCACATTGCGCTACGAGTCTTCACAGGAGAAAACAGCACATCCATGATTAGGCATAGGAACACAGGAACCATTTTAAGGCTACTGGGTGTGGAAGAATTATATGTTCACTCTTTGTGTCCGCAATGTGGGTCTGGGCATAAATAAATGAAACTACTCTTGTGTGGATTCCTTCGTGAGACCTGGCTATTACGAAAATATTCTTCTGCCGAGAATGGCTCTGTTGTGAAACATTCCTGAACTAGCAGAATCCCAACATCAAAGTATCAAATCTAGGCCCATAGGTATCTTTTTGGAGCTATCAAGTACTGCACTCAAGCAGTGATTACTTTATGACTATAGATATTTTTTTCTAGGAATATTGACTGTCTAACATCTACTGAGTTGATATAGGGCTGCTACTTCTTGTCTTAGACCCCACAGCTTGAGAACGTATTAATTGTAGTCAAATTTCTTTCCATCCCTTACTGTGTCTTGAAAAGAATGGTCTTGCAATGTATTTGCTGTGACAACCTGGTGAAGTTTGGTGATGTGTCTTGAGTGGTGTGGTCTGAAGAATAGTAATACTGTACATTGTTCTGTCAGTCTTCCTCAGCTAAAGTGGGTGGTATATTTCATGTGAGCTAGGTACAAAGGCAGTGTTTTTTCTCATAACAACCTAACTTTATTTCTTGTCATGTTATTGGATGGAGAGCATATAGTTGTGGTCAAGTCAGTGGTATAGGGCGTACAGATACTGGATCTGCATTCCTGATTTTCACTTTTGCAATATATTATACAGTAGCAAGTTACATTGCAGTACTTTAGCCTTGAGGTTTTTAGAACTATGGTCCCTGTTGTTTCATTTACTGTATTTCTTGTGCTGTAGCTACTTGACATATGCCTTTGTTGCTTCGTATCCATATATTTAGGTAAAATTGGTACCTATTATAGCTCTGACTTACTAGGAAAAAAGGTGCTGAATTTGCATTGTATTTTTTTCTCAACTCATTGCATCCGAAACCTCGTGAAACTGACGTAAATTTTCTTATCCTTCAGAATACTAAACTTACCTCAATTTCCATTAGTTACATTTTTTTTCCTGTTATATGAGAAGTTTTCTTCGTCTAGATTTCTGTAAGTCTGTCCCTTTTTCTCTTCATTGACTCATTATGGAAGCTTAATGAATTTGTTGTTGCATGTAGTGTCAGTAATAAGGCATTGTAGTTACAGAGATAGCTAGCCTGTGTAATTTCAAACACGACGTGTTTCTTTATTTGCCTACTTTCTTCTAGATCATCTGTTCCCATAAGCAATAACCTATTACTGTAGTTGTATCTACAGTAAATCCCCACATAACGGACACTTCTGGGAGCCTCAGAGATTTTCATTCCGTTATGTTGGAAATTCTGATTTAAAAAATTATTTCAATATTCCAGAACCCTTTTTATGTCACAAAATTACATTGTATAGGAGTGATTCCGGGGCGCAGTACCTATCATAAGTTACAGTACATATACTGTATATTAAATATAATATAGCTAAAACACACCTACCTACTGCAATAACACTGTAATCTATACGCCAAAAATTTATGAGACCGGCACCGAGAGAAAGACACGCCGCAACTGACAGATGCTCTGCACTGTGTAGGTACGGAATATTTAGGCTTCCCTCCCACTGAGCATATACTGTATGAGCTTTGAAAAACTGGCTAATTCTGAAAGGGTTGTGAAATATTCCATTTTGTAGGAGTGCCGGTATAAAGGAGTCCGTTATGTGGGAGGTTTACTGGATTCCTATTAGCTGTAACAATTTCTATGAGCTGTAACTTGTAGAAAATTTTAATCCTGAATAATTAATTTACTATCTTGAACTGCATTTAAGGCCAATTATCAAATTGCAGTTTAGTTCACAGATGGGTTTCTGCAGTTTAGAGCTAGGATATACATAATTTTTAGTTTAGCATTCTAAATTCTAACATTTAGTTAATGCATGTAAACCATCTTATGTGGCACTAGGCTTCCTGGCCCTTCTACTACCTTGCCTCATTTAATGGAACATAGACGGCCAATATGTACATCTCTAGGAATCCATAATTTGACCTTGCTTTGAGGTAATAATGCATTGTTTACTAGTCAGAACCATTGTGGCTCACTTAACCTCACTGTTGAGCTTGCTGAGTGGGTGCAGTGGATAAACAAAGATTAATATAATAGCTAGTGGTATATCAGCAAAAGCAATCTGCTCATTCTGTTGCATATATGTAACATTTTCGATACTACTATTTCTACAAGAAAAGCAGATTAATTCATAAGAGATTGGGTTAACTAAATCTAGGCTTAATTTTGAGACTTGTGGGCTAATAAGTATGTAATAAGTAATGTACATTTAACTCTGTAGTCCGTGTGTGTGTGTCAGAATATGTAAATTATGCAGATGAGCTGTGATGTACGCCTTGAACTTGTGTCGGAGCCTGACTGTGCAGTCACGAGTTGATTAGCTGATGTGTAGCTCACGTGTTGCCCCAATTGGGCTGATGCGTAGTAAAAGTCGGTAGTGTAGATCTGGTGGTGTGAACAATTACGAGCTGCATGTCTGCTAATGTAATTGTGAGTGAAAATGTTAACTTTTAACTTAGCCTCATTTGAGGCGGACTTCAGCACTAGTAACCTGCTTCCACTACTACTATTTATTTGGAGGCCATGTCACATGAGATATGACTTGTTTTTATACCTACCAGTACCTATATTTGTATGCTGTAGTCAACTTTCAGTGACTCTTGTTTACTCAATGTGTGTCATCTAACTGGTACCTATTGCTGATATCAGTCCCTACAATAGCACAGACATTTCTTTTGCTTCCCATGTACTTACCAGTCATGATGATCAAATTGAGCATCCTTGTGGTGCATGAAATACCTCTGAACCATTAAACAGATCTGTTATAAATTTGTGCCAGAAAGCTCATATGCTGCCATAGTAGATTTCCAACCAATAGAGTCATTGGTCTATTTGTACTGTATTTCTATGCAATGTTTATTTAGATAAATGTTTAATTCTAAATTACATCAGCACCATATTTCCACGACAAGACTGTAGCAACCTCTCGTTTGATGGGCAATGCTGTGATTAAATTAGTAAACACAGGCAATAGACAGGCTAAGAGGCTCATTGCTTGGGAGGAGTTGAAGTCGAGGTTCCTGCACATTCTAAGCTATTACCCTATGCCGAACTATGATTTTGGCGAAGGAAGACAAATTGGTGATGTTTTGTTATGTAACAGTACTATAAAGAACAAATTCTAAATTCAGAGGATAGAAGCTTAACTGCATATACTTGATCAACCATGAGTATTGAGAAGGTGTAGAATGGGTTATGGTCATTGATGAGCATATGATAATTTGCCAAATCATAGATACCAAAAATTTGCTTTGGGGCTTCCTTGTCGGAGAAACTACATAGGTGAAGTAACCATTTTTTTAGATTTTCTGTAATTGTTGTTATTGAAACGGTTCCTCTTTGAACCAATTGATAGCAGCAACTGAAAACACGAGCTTTATGATGTTAGTAGTAGTGGCAGTTCTGAAACTGTCCAATGCCCACAACTGGCCCTGGGTAATAGAGTTAGGTTAATCAAAGATTGGCCATCGTGTGCTTTGGGGCATTACACCCTTGGAAATACAGTACTCTGCCAGTTACATAAGGCTAGCTAGGCCGTCAGGATCCATTCAACTCTTTACTTGCATTTATTTCATCCGTATGCACTGACTCATCTTTTTTCATTCTTTATTCTTGATTTGCAATTCCTATTCTTAACAGTCACCCATTGTAACTTATATATTGCCCTTTCTTTCTCTCCTCCTTAATGAAATATTTTGGTAGTGGCAAAGCAGCCTTAACCTTCCTGTCAATCTGATTTAATCTAGCTTGTAGTAGTTCAGCAGGACAGCGTGACTTCTACATTTCCCTGACTTAAGTAACTGCTGAAGGTCTCCTTACCTTGACTATATGCCATGACTTGGCACTGACTGTGTGTGACCTGCATGCATTTAGGATGAAGAAGTGTCCTCTCTCCGTGAGCTGCTTGCTGAGGGCGTCCAGGCTGGCAAAGAACAGGACCAACTGATAGCACAGCTGCAGGCTGAACTTGAGCGTGCAAAGGTGATTATATCCTGGCGGCTTCATTTCATTTGTTCCTGCAGTCTTCCCAGTAACTGTCACTCTTTTCTGACTGATCTCAGCCTCTGCTGTAAATAGTAGTATAGTGACAACCTCAGTACTTAACCTTATGAACCCTAGATCCCGCTTGGTAGCATATGGAGGGGTGAGCAACACCCAGCTGATCTGAGACCAGTAGCTTAGCTCAATAAGGGCCCAATGAAAGTAGATTTCTCGTACTAACGTTGTTCATGAATTACAGTACAACGGTCTCAATAGTGTTGATAATTGGAATTGGAATAAATTATCACATTTTAAATACTGCAAAGTCCCAGGTGTAATGCCTGTGCATTTGCTTGAGCCATTGCCCATCAGCCCAGCTTCAGCGCGATTATTTAATTTTTCTAATTTTTTCATTTTATGATTGAACTGCGTGCAAAACTAAATGACATCGAAGTAACGAGGTGTCACAGTAGTGTATCATCCGGTTAGTGGGAAATGTGGGGAGCAGTAGCTGTGAACATTTCGGGTATTGACCATTTCTGTTGAGCGAATGGTAGCAGCTCAACTTGGGTTGGTATGGACGATGAAGTTCTAAAGACTTTTTTTTGTAGTTATGTTGGATTCGCAACCATCTTGGGATTGCCCTCATTTCAGTCATTCAGAAAAGCGTAATAATCAAGATGAGCATGGTACCTGTTCTCCACTCTTGACTATGTATATATTGCAGTTATGCCCACTATTCTCCACTGATCATGTCATTACTGTAGTTTATTTATTGTGTTTAATCATTACAGAAATCAGAAACCACATTATGTATAGTAATATTTGAACTATAGCTATTAAAATGATGCAATCCTGCTACTAATAATCTTGAAAACATGTAGAGTTCTACTGACTTGTGTGATGATATAAAGCATTGGGTGCAATATTTTGGAGAACTGCATACTAGAATAAATTTTAGTAAGTCAGTCTAGCAGTTAACTATGTGGTTGTCTGTTTTTTATCCATATGAGACTTCAATCGAAATAAAGAGTCCATGGGAGACGTCTATGTAGTTACTAGGTACCTTATGCAAGACTGGGTTTATTAGAACGTCGTTTGAAGTAAATTTGTGGTTTCCACCATAGGTACCTGCAAAACCATTTCCTTTCCGAGTGTATGTTTGTTTGAGGACCTTTAAATGGCGTTAGATCTTTCAAAGTAGTTGGGAAATACATTATTCTCCTTGCGATTTAGTTTCTACCTATATTTTCAGGGTTAATTGGAAAGTTATTTTCTCATTGACAAGCTGACAACTCTTGCTTAGTATTTGTTGCTGCTTATGCATTTGACATTCAGTTGGTTTTGTTGCTTATGCCAGAGTGCGTATTGCTTACACTAGAATAGATCCTTGATATTTTCAGAGTTGGTCACTTTCAGTGGTGCTATTGCTAAAAAACATAGCTGGTCTTAGTAAAAACTTTTCTTGCTCTATTCGTATTGTTGATTGCATGCTTGGTTCCTGGTGGATTGTCAACATGCTGCGGGTGGTGGTGATGATGGTGGTACAACAATGTGTTTTTGTGGTTTTTCTATCATTCCACTTCATTAAAACTTCTGGGATTGTGATGTTTGGTGTCTGTTTTGATTGCTCCAAGTTTTCTACCTTGTCTTTGTTATAACGTTGTATTCTATTAATATGCTCTTCGTAATTGAGATAACTGAAACTTTAACCTGGCAATTTGCAATGTATTAGCTTATAGATGGAACTGATTCTTAACTGGAACTCTTGTGGTACAAGTCAATGTTAGTCAAAAATTATTGCTGCATTTTGATTCCTATTTTTCGTCTGTGCACCAAAAAGTTTTTGGTCATGTTTATATAGCACTAAATATCATCTAATTTACTAGATGTGAAATGTACAGGACATTGCAATTTATTAGTGCAGTTTTTTTTACTGTATGGTAGCTGCAGTTCCGGCCATTCAATTCACAACAGGCTGATTATTATTATTTTTTTTTGCGTGATTATTAGATTCTCTGCTAGTTTGTTAGTTACTCTAACCTTTCAGTGTCTACAAAATCCCAAACAATTTGTGTCCTGTTTTTTTTTTTTTTTTTTTTTGTGCTCCATTAGCTAGACAACTGAAACTTTTCCAGGCCAACTCGACAGCAATGGGACTGACAAACTCAGTGCGTGCCACTTCTTTGGTTAGCCGTGGCTACATGACATTCTGGGCCTCACAGCCCAACTTTCTGCTTCCTAACACATCCTCCTCTTCTTCATCTTCATTACCTCCTTCTCCCTCCTAGTATTTAGTTTTCTATACTCCTCGTATTTTGCTAACAATGTTCACTTTTTCGTCTTCATTCTCCTGTGCCTTATATTCACTGCCAAAGCACATTTTCTCTTTTTTTGTACAAGCGTCATGTTTTCTTCCAGTAATGCCACCTTTTTATGTTCATATTTTTTCCATCAACCCATTATTTTAGTTTTTATGTTATGAAAATTATTTTTACCTTTTCCATATCTTTTAACCATTAGATTTGCATTCTTGAAGTTTTTCCACTGCACATATCTTTTGTTCATTCTCAATTTGTCACTCATCATTCCTAGTCTTACAGTGATCATTTGAGCATTGGGAATCTATTGTTTTTATTTCATTCTAGGCTACACTGAGTAGCTAGGTACATAATCTTGCATGCTATTAACTATAATGCACACTCAATCTATTTCAGTGCAGTCATTTGTTCATTGTGTGCCCATGTTCACCCTAGGGTACCTATGTGTTTTTTATTACATGGCTAAAAGTCTGTTACGTTTTTATTGTCATTTCTTTTGTCTTTGATGCCTGTGGCCTGGTTGCTCTACTGTAGATTTAATTTGTCTCATTCTCTTTGATATCATCTATTCTAATCGCTTGATGCTGCAGCATCACACCTTTGATTTTTGAACTTTCTGTAGCTTCTGCTTGTTGTTTCTTGTCTCGTCTGCAGTGAAATTCCATCAACTGTTTCCTTTGCGGTAATATTATTTGGTTTTTAGTTTATTTATTGATATAAATGTTTTTATGCAGCATCACAGTATGAATCGCCATCTTTACTCAGGTTCTCTATTCTGTCATATATATTGGCAGATTTGATTTTTGGTTAAGGTACTGCATTATTGTATTTCCTTCTTAATTTTGGCAAGAAAAACATAGGTGAAGAAGCAACATAGAATGAAATTCCTGAATGCACAGTTTCTGGTATTTCTACAACAGTGATGTTTCTAAAGCTGCTGAAAAATTGAATTGCCTTTATTTTACAGACTGCAAAACTTGTTGAATTGCAGTGCTTGGTTGCATGTGGTCTGGGGGGGATGTGACGTTGTAATTCTCTTGCAAGCTGTGAGATTCTTCTTTACCAAGCATATATTATTCCAAGGCATACATGTGAGCTTCATTGTGATGAGGTATATATATATATAGCTATATATCAATCCTGGATTTACATGTAAGATTTGTCATGACCAGGTAGCTACCTATGTAACATTCCAAAGCACATTCATTGTAACTAGGTGTACCTACATATCATTCCAAGTCAGTCATACTACAGAGTAAAAGATCGGACTAATTCAGATAATTGATCCCAAATTATTGGAAGCCATACTTTTGGGTTTCCCATAGGTTCACTTAGATCTAGTTAGGTAAGCCCTCAGGCATTACTTCCTTTTTTGCTTGTATTGTCTTCTCTGTTGTTTCCTTCCTTTTCTTGCAGTTCCAGTATGGGATGGCCTTCCATGGATGTATTTTTTTTATTTATTTATTTTTTGTGGGGAATATTTGGCTGCAGTTGCAACTTGGGATTACCTCTCTTTTTCTCTCTCTGCCCTGGCTAGACTAATATCATATGTGCCCACTTTGCTCTCTCCTTATTGATGTCCCTTCTAATAAGTTTTATTGTGCATTTCCTCTCCTTTCCTGACTTGTTTATTTTTTGCATGACATTCTGTTGTGCATGGGTTCCCCATTACTCTTGATATACTTTATGTCCCTTCCCTCTTCTGTCTTGA
Source organism: Parhyale hawaiensis (assembly GCA_001587735.2). Taxonomy (NCBI): domain Eukaryota; kingdom Metazoa; phylum Arthropoda; class Malacostraca; order Amphipoda; family Hyalidae; genus Parhyale; species Parhyale hawaiensis. The sequence goes on along the minus strand of LQNS02277099.1, from coordinate 502,525 downwards.
TGTTTTGATACACCTTGCCATGTCAAGGCTTGCTTAACCTGACGTAAAACCTGTTGAGAGTATCATGTGAGGATTGCTCTAAAATCGCATTAGTTACGATCGGAATAATATTGAACTCAATGGTTGCATGTCTTGAATAGCTACCACACCTGTAGCTGTGCTTGGGACAATCCAGCAAGGCTTTGGTACTAATGATCATTACTAAGTAGACTACTTCTAATCTTATTACTGTTGCGTTGTTTTGGGTGGCTCTTACTAAAATAAGCATTACTGCTGCTAAAATTGTTATGTAAGCTGGTTATTGTACATATACAGTAGTAGGTAGTATCTACTGTGTTGAACACTTGAAAAAATGTCGATATGTTGAATGACTTGAATGCACTGAAATAGCAAATGGTTAATTATTGTCCTGTAGGAGAAACTGCAATGATTCTTTCATGCTTTATCTCTCATGGATAACATGGCCCTCATTGAAACTCATGCATACAGTATTCATCTGGCACTCCTTTCCATCTACATTATATCTATGCTCACGTCATGTTCTTGCATTGTTGGACATTAAACTTCAAAGTGTTATAGCAAAGACTTCCTCCTCATATGGCATCAAGCTTCGTTTCATTCATTTACTTATCATTTCTTCATTTGATTTGTGCTTTAGACTGGTTTATTTTGTTTTTACAATTTTCATTCACTATTTATATTATTTTATTTATTTCTCTCAGTAAGTCAGTAGGTATCATTTTAAACTATTTATTCCACATCTTCTTATTATAAATTTTGGTTAGGGTAATGTCTCAATTACCGAATGCCTTTCTATTACCAAACTCAATAAGATTCCTACCTATATTCGGTAATAGATGGGCATTCGGTAATTGAGACATTACCCCTATTTGTATTTTCATCATCTTCATTGGGCTGAAGTTATACTTGGCTAAGATCTTTATTTGAAGGATCCTTTTACTTTCTTCTTGTATGATTTCCTCCTTCAGTCACTTTCCACCAACCTTAAGCTATAAATTATTCTTCAAGTACTGTATTTGTTTCCTTTCTCCTCTATTATTTCCTGCAAGCATTGAGCTACTTACAAATTTTGCTCCCATTCTTACTTGTACTCTGAACTCACATCATCTTAAATTTGAGTTACAAATACCTCTATCTTTTCCCTACTCCTTTGTTCACTTGACTATCTTTTGCTCACTCCTCTGTTCCCTTAGCTCTAATTTTGCTTACTCCTCTGTTCACCTTTCACCCACAACAAAATCAGACACCAACCACTCCAGCCCTCCCTCAGCTCGTCCTAACCGACCCCATCTCCGCCTGGCCCAGGTGACACTTTGCTGTCCAGTTGAACACATTATGCGTGCATTCAGTGTCGGTATTAACCCCTTAACTTATTTACTCAAGCTGTGACTTTGCCTGTTTTTTTTTTTAAGTTAACTTTCTGCTAGGTATCTCCTATTATTCTGTATATGCTTTCTACATAGTGATAAACATATACCCATCATAGTTACCGTAATTTGTTGGAATCTGTTGAAAAATGTGGTACATGAACATTTTGTGCTTCTAAATAATTTCAGTAGAAAATGATTCTGTTGAAAGGTTAATGTGATCTGCACATGCGGAGAGTGAGGAACCAGTGTCAAGTTGTCAGCCTCTTACAATGACTGCTAAATAGAATGTCCAGTAACTCTTCCTTTGTGTCCTCTATTAGCCAAAAACTATTTTTTTTTACAGCTAACATGTAATTGTGTGAATGGCAGTATGTTCAAAGCTCAGCTATCTGATGTTTGTGTTACACATTTATCTAGAATTACTTATTTTGATTTTGAATGCATACTTTTAAATAATTATCACTTCACTAATCTTTGCTTATAGATCTTATTCTGTTCCTCTTTTTTTGTATAGTGTGTTTGAGAATAATACTACATGTTCTAGTTAAAATATGATCTAGCTGGATAAATCTGATGGATTGCCAAGACTAAATGCCCTACGTTAGCTCTTATCTATTGGGTATGTACTTGTAGAAAACTTGCAGTGAAGCATCTCCTCCTGAAATTGATCCTCGCTCTAACTTAGCAGATGAGCCAAATTGCATGTGACGTGAATCTGTTTTTCCCAAGTCTGTTTGTTTTTTATCAGGTTTTGAGTTTTCAATATTGTTTTGAGTTGGTATAAAAATCATTTGCAATTTCTGTTTGTGAACTGATGTTAAACTGGGAAGTACGAGTACATGAGTCATAGCTCCAATGTACAAACCTCATGCTTCTGTCTTGCTTTCATTTGTATCACCTGCCATTGTGATATCATGATACTGATTTGAAGAATCTTCCGAACAGGTATTTATGGCTTTGGGTCTGGAAAGAATGATATGAATCCGGAACTGTACTGCACCTCGATTTTATTAGCGATCCATGAGCCACCACTGCAATTCATCATAGACGTTGGCAATTTGTGTTTGTTCTGTTTCTTTGGAAACAGTAAACAATGGGGTAATTAGGTGCTTGCCATGCTCTAGAACAGTGTATTCATGGAATTATTGTGTGAGATGTTATGCAGTTGATTTTGCTTTCTAGGTCCTACTGGGTTATGCTATTCATTATTTCTATGTGCAGCAAATTTTCAAAACTTAATCTCTTCTGATCCATGGTATTTCATGAATACCATGGATTCATGGTATTTCATCAGCTTTCTACTATGCTGAGTTTCAGATATTTTCATTCTTCTATTTTTAGCATTGTTGTGTTGTTCTCCTCTTGTCTTACAATATTGGTTTTTTAGCACTGCTGTATTTCAATCACACACACATAGCAATGTCCCTTGGCACACATGTTGTGTCATCAAAGTTATCAGGCTCTTCTTCATCATTTATGTTTCATAGAGCCATTGCAGTAGAACATTCTATGCTGTTTTTTTTTTTTTTCATTGCGTCCTGAGGGTGTGCTAATCAGCTTTACCTGTCGTACAGCAGCTTCTGTATGAATTAGTGTTTCCATTGAATATATTTGCTGGAATTGAGAATCAATTTTAAGCTGATGGTTGTCTGTACTTGTGGGTTATTCTTTCCATGCATTATTGCTTTACATACTTACAGTGTCATAGGAAGGTGTCAAAAACTAAATCAGGTAAGTTAGATTTGTGTGATGGGATTTGGATTTTGGTGTGCAAGTGTGAAGGTTCAAGTGTGACCTCAGTCTGTCTAAGGAAAAGGTATATTATTTGTTCACAAATTATTGGTTAGTGGCTATGGTCTCATGACCTCTTCTTTTAAGACTTATTACAAAAGGGAAAAATTATAAAATAGAACTAGCTGTGGACTCCTCTTCTGAGCATGCACTTTTGTTCTTTAAAAAAAGCTAAAGATGAAATGCACTTTTGTTCTTTAAAAAAAGCTTAAGATGAAATGCACTTTTATTCTTCTAAAAAAAAATTTAAACATGAAACTGTTTGAAATTCTTTAGGTTTAGGTATACACCTATTTGGCACTTGAAAACGTCAAATGTTTAAAAGTATGTAGTCATATGCCATGTGAATTTTAAAATACAGAAAACGAAAACTGAATAGAGACTCTTTACTGTAGCACATCTTCGTCTAATGAATGCTAAGCACGTACATAATGCCTGTGCATTTATTTGAATATTTGCATACCATTGCAATTTCCTATACTCTCATTCTTCAAGTTTTCTTGCTTTGAATTGCCAAACAGAAATACATAACATTTGATTCATAAAATACCTTGTAGGTTATTCTCACCATATGCATGGTGTCTGCGGCATAGCTAGGGAAAGAAGTAGATAATTTTGTTTTTCTAGTAGAAGCCTGTCGAATTTTTTCTAAACATAATTACAAAAGCAATGCTAGAGACCTTCTTAAAATTCATAGGCCACACCATGGCACATGGCAGACTACGGCACTCTGTGGCAGGCACTGAGCCACCTGCTCCCAGCCCTACCCTGGGGGTGCAGACTGCAGAAACTTTACACACAATCACTTAAACCACTGCTCTATTGCTGTGCTACATGTGACTGTAATTGCCACCATAAGTTAATAGACACTAAGCCCTCAAATGCTAAACATATAATAAAAAAGAAAAAAATTGAAATTGAGCCAATATATTGTGTGATTTATCGGAGATTTAGGTATAATGAGTCGGCACATAGGCTGGCAAAGTACCTATTCTAGCTGGGTTAGCTAAGTAGGTAGCTACCTATTCTAGCTGAACTAAACTTACCCTAACCTAACGAATACTTTTGGTTACATACACTGTGTCTAACAGTCTGGAGAACAGGAAAAATAAATCACTCAGGGAAAACTTGGGGAAAAAAGGACCAGGAATCAAAATACTCAGGGAGTTTCTGCACGGCAGTGGAGGGTGTTCATTTTGTGGGGTTATCTTTATGAATGTGGCATTCCCCCATAGCGTGAATCAAATGAGGATAATTTTTTCTCCAGTGCCGGGGAAAAGTGGACGACTGTCTAGCTCTATTTGGCCCTAAATCCTGATATTGTGAGGGTTATTTGTAACGGTTTCAGTCCCATTCAGCCCATAACCCATTGGTAATCACATTATTTGAGAGGAAAATGGACAATCTGACACTCAGGGCGATTTAAGCAAAATCAGGGAAAAGTCGGGGAGTTTGAAAGTTCTGACCGCTGGACACCATCTGTAACATTCTATACTGGGGCAAAAAATCCATCCTCAACAGTACCTCTGCAAAATAGTAGCAGTTGTATATTTGTATTGCAGCTGCTGTCAGTTTCTTCCCCTTTTAGATTGTTTGGTAAACAATCCTACCTGTCTGAGCTTCTTTGCTTTGCATGTACACCTTTGCTCCTTTTCACAATATTTGAACTAATTGTTTACTTTTCTGCATATACCTGCATGTTGCTGGTGATCTTTCACTGTGTGGTGCTCGTTTCATTGGTTGCTTGGCAATATTTTAGCAGATAAGTAGTTTAAGTCATCAAAATTTATATTACCTACTTGTATGTTTATCTGTGTATTCCTTAATTTGTTAATTCATTTATCCAGAAGTTTTACCCATTTTCTAATATTCTTGAAACATTGCATAGCCCATGCTGATCACCAGGCTATCACGTATCTTTGATAGTGCTGAAATGCTGTAGGTATTTTACTGGTAACAGTTTCTGGCCAATGTTAAAGATAATTTTTTAGTTCTCGGGAAGTTTTTAGAGTACTGGAAAGAGTATAATCATTTACTATTGCAGAATTAATAATTGCTACATGTTTTCATTATTTTAAGTATGAAAACCCAACCAGGCAGGAGATATAATGCATTTTGTGTTGAATTCACAGCCAGAAGTGCAACTGTCTTGATGCGATTTCTTTCCCATCATATTTGTGGGCTACAAGCACAAGTCTTGATTATTAAATATGGAAACCCCTGAAAAGGCATTGGTTATGTTGCAATTACTTTGAGTAAGAGGAATTCTGGGATTGTTTTATAGTAGCTGTGACTGTAATTGAGGTGAGCGTTACTTTTTGTTCAATGTGTACAATCTGTACATACAGTATATGAGTTTGCTTTATTTTACCTTTCAATACTAATATGTAAACAATAAGGGTAGCAATTTCTTGGCTTTATTCAGGTTTCTTCAGTTAGCTTATTATGTTAAAACTTTTGAGTTAATAATTCTGAAAATATTTCAGAACAGCTGCTTTGTGTTGGTATTGAATGAGATAATTTCATATTGGCCAGAGTCTTAGCTGTGGCCTACAGTGTGGTTAGTTAGGTTACAAGCATGTGGGTATGCCAGGGGTATGTTGCAGTTACGAGCAAGGTTACAGTATCAGATGGACCATGTCCAACTCTAGCTTTTGGGTACAGCAGAGTCTGACTTTTGGGTCCAGCCAGAGTGTGACTGTTGGGTCCAGCCAGAGTCTGACTTTTGGGTCCAGTCAGAGTCTGACTTATGGGTCCAGCCAGAGTCTGACTTATGGGTCCAGCCAGAGTCTGACTTATGGGCCCAGTTGAGTCTGACTTTTGGGCCCAGTTGAGTCTGACTTTTGGGTCCAGCCAGAGTCTGACTTTTGGGTCCAGTCAGAGTCTGACTTATGGGTTCAGTCAGAGTCTGACTTTTGGGTCCAGCCAGAGTCTGACATATGGGTCCAGTCAGAGTCTGAGTTTTGGGTCCAGCAAGAGCCTGACTTGTGGGTCCAGCCAGAGTCTGACTTTGGGGTCCTGCCAGAGTCTGACTTTTGGGTCCAGCCAGAGTCTGACTTTTGGATCTAGCCAGAGTCTGACTTTTGGATCTAGCCAGAGTCTGACTTTTGGGTCCAGCCACAGTCTGACTTTTGGGTCCAGCCAGAGTCTGACTTTTGGGTCCAACCAGAGTCTGACTTTTGGGTCCAGCCAGAGTCTGATTTTTGGGTCCAGCCAGAGTCTGACTTTTGGGTCCAGCCAGAGTCTGACTTTTGGGTCCAGCCAGAGTCTGACTTTTGGGTCCAGCCAGAGTCTGACTTTTGGGTCCAGCCAGAGTCTGACTTTTGGGTCCAGCCAGAGTCTGACTTTAAGGTCCCGACAGAATCTGCTGCACAACTCCAGCTCCTTAAATTGTCAAACTCCTACCAATTCAGACGATGACTCAGCATCTCAGGCTCCATTTCTTAACAGTCTTAACTCATTTTCTCTGACTCCTTTAGCAAGCAAACGACCTACTCCAACTCCTGGTCTCCACTAATGTCCACTTCCGATTCTGCAACCCTGATCACAACCCCAGGGTTACCTGTGGCATGCTAGTGCCGCTCTTTGGTTAGAATTGGTGGCATCCACGTAACTTTTTTAACTTCATTTTAGGTCATGGTGAACATTCTTGCATTTCTGTAACCCAAACAGTATTGTGATTGCAACCCACCTCAGTTGTGTCTACAAAGGTTCATTAGCGTATGAACTATGCAATTTTCTTTGTACAGGGTGTCTGGCACTTTTGGGAACAAACTTTAACATAAGGTTAGGACTGTTAAAACAAACGTTTTTTGCTAAGTAAACTGTGGTCTAAAATGCTTCATTAAAAGTTATGAGACTATAGGTTTAAGAAATATTGAACAATGATTGTTGGACGTGTTTGAATACTTGAAGAGTTTCACCAATTCTTGCCACTGCTAAGTAATTCTACCACTGAGGTCTTCTTCAGACTGAACTGGGGCTTCGTGCACCAAGCTCTTAACATATCCCCATAGGTAAAAATCCAAGGGCATCAAATCAGGAGACCCTCTCAGCTATGCAAAGGGGCCCATGTAATCCAGCGATTTAGATATCGGGCATTCAATAACTGCCTAACATCAAGTGCAAAGTGGTGGAGCACCGCCCTGTTGCAACCACATTCCTTTCCTGTCAGCAAATGGCACATTTTCTTTGCTGTCTTATAAAACTCAGAACTGTAGATAAAGATTTTAAGTTCTTGTAACTTTTTAATGAAGCATTTTAGACCACATCTTTATTTAGTAAAAAAACGTTCATTTTAACAGTCCTAACCTTGAGTCAAAGTTTGTTCCCAATGAGGTCTTCTTCGGACAGAACTGGGGTTTAGTGCACCAAGCTCTTAACTTATCCCCATAGATGAAAATCCAAGGGCGTCAAATCAGGAGACCCTGGCAGCTATGCTTTTATTTTTCCTCTGTTTACCCAACTCACCATTCCTATTCAGAGGAACTCCGTACACATACATGCTAACCAATTGAGGCAAACATGTAAGTGTGCTGTACACTACTGACGCTTCCCATTCCTGTCCCAGGGTGGTCTAAGTATGATAATCTCCGTTAAATTATCCATTTTGTATGTTACGGTGCATTGCACCATCAGATCGCCGTCAAGATTACTATAGCGATGGCTAAACCTCTGAGACATTTTTCTTTCTTTTTTCTACTGTTTTTGATTATCTATATTCCTGTCTTGCTCTTTTTCTTCTTAAGACTCTATGCTTCTGTCTGTGTTGGCCCTTCATTCATGGGTACCCTGTTTTTCTAAATACCTGCCGTATGTTTCATCTATCATGCTTTTCCTTCCGTGAGGTATCATTTTGTTGTCTAAGGAGACACACAGTTGGTCAATGGTAAAAGTAATGACACAGACCACAACAATACTGACTCTTAGATCCAAGTGGCCTCTGACACTGGCGACCAAAATGGGAAAAATGGGATTTTCTGAAGAGCTATTATGAACATGTTCAGACGCGGTCATGCAGGCAAGCGCCCAAGTGCGTCCTCGCTGTATCCAAGATTCCTTCTCTGCAAGAAAAATGTTGGTACCTTGGAATATTTTTTCTTCAGTATTAGGTAGGGAGAAAAGAATAGCTCTTGAAAAAATCCCATTATTCCTTTACCGACTTTTGGCCGCTAACGTCAGAGCTAAGAGTCAAGTACTATTGCGGTCTATGGTAATGATTAAGTATTTACTATTTTCCAGAATCATTCATATTTCCTGTTATTAGTAGTGCTTTACTCTCTCGAGACTTGGGACGTGCCATTTACCATAATATTTGTAGGCTATTGGACCACTTGGACCTAACTAGATCTTGGGAATCTGTCAATTCCACCATTGACGTTACTGTATTTTCTCACTATGCTGTTACTGAATTATTTTTCCTCTCTGCTTACCCTACTCACCATTATCACTCAGAGGAACTCCGTACACATACCTACATCGAGTGACCTCATGATGGCATACACTGTTAGCCTAATGATTGCTAACCAATTGAAGTAAACGTGTAAGTGTGTTGTACACTTCTAACTGTCTCCCATTCCTGTCCCAGGGAGGTCTAAGCAGCAGCAGTAATGGCCACCCCTCTGCAGACACCGCCTCTGACGTGAGTACTTAGAAAATGTTCCTTTACTTGAGCACCATTGCTGCAGGGGAGACATAGCAGCTCTGTAATATGTATCCACTTTTGCCACCACCCCTGTTATCTCCTCTGGTAATAGTAGTAGTAGAAGTATTTTAATATAATTCAGTACAGTGGAATTGTGCTGGCAAGTTGAAAAAATATGACAGAAATTTTTTTATATGTAACTCTCTTAATTGATGTGGTCTCAGTACCAATCAACTTTTTCAATAGCTATCACAGAACCTTGCTTAGATAAAGCTATAGCTTGAGTTTTCTCCACGCCATGGTCAGACTTTCTCATACTCTTATTCCAGCCGGTCGGTTCACAGGTTCATTGCGCTTGGAAATCTGACAAGTTTTGTCAGGCTGCTGTTCGTGGCACTGAATGAGTTGAAATAACGGTGATGTCATGTTTGGTTTTGTCTAGCTCCTGCAAAAGTATCTTTCTTTATTCTGTTCCAATGACGAGCATTACTTTTTACATCATTACTTGAGTTTTTTTTTTTACTTCCGGTCATTAGCCTCTCACGGCATAGTTGTTGTATTTGATACTTACATTGTAGTGTTATTTCCATGGCGGTAGTAAAACTAGGTCGTGTATTGAAGGGCTATGCTTAATCCCACAATAGACATGTTCTAAATGTTGGACTTTATTGAATATTGAGGGAAAAAAAACGCCATCTACTCTTCTCTGCTATGTCTCCCTTGTGCCCTAATAAATGTGGTTTGATGTTTTCCTAGTTGCTATGTCGTCCTGTTTCCAGTTAGTTCCCAGCAATCTGTTGATTGCTGATGAGTGAGTTTGTTTATGGAGCAAAGCACATGCGGCCTCTAGCACTCCTGCCACTGGTGTAAAAAAAGGATGGAGGTGCCTCAGAAAATCCGGACTCCTGGCTTTTTTTTCCGTTAACCTGTGGCTGAGCTGCCTGAAGGCTATTCTTGTTGTTTGTTTGCAGTGGCACCTCGTGCAGGGGAACAGTGTGTATGTATATGTGTGTCTGAGTTGCCACACCTCCTATATAACATGGCATTATCAGTGGCACTCATCAGGGTTATGGAGTTGGATGGATGAACTCAGACTTCATCTCCTTCGCCCTGCAAAAAAAAATGTTAACACTGCTACCCTAGCACTCAGAACAATGCCGGAGCTACGTATGCATTTGTAAGCCCAACTAGTTGCTTGGATGTGCAGCTCGCGTGCCGTTTTGATGCCTACATATTTCAAATCTATAGCATAGATACGGTAACATAAATGATGTCCGAGTGTCGCGTCCTTGCATCAGGTTTTCTATGTAAATGCGTTGTGTGGCTCCCGGCTTAATGGAACTTCACAAGCTTATTATCAAAGCTTTCGTCTCTTATCTAATTTTTCAGCTTTTCTAAAATTTTCAAGTTCACTGCGTGATAGGGATAATAAAAACTGGTTTACGTCCATTATTAAAATCTTAGAATGCAACGTTTCGATGCACGAGCATCA
>LQNS02277099.1:467816-489616 GCA_001587735.2 Parhyale hawaiensis | reverse complement strand
GATCTTCCCTATGCTTTTACCAATATCATTTTCCTGCCCACGCTTCGATGGGCGCCCCTCGTTCATGACCTTTTTTTGCTTAAAATTGTGGAAATACTGTAGCATCTGTACGTAGCGAGAACAAGGATACTTTTCTCCATGATTGAGGTTGAGAAAGACCTGCCTAGGAGGGTGGAAATCCTTAAACGAGGCCGGAGCAGCCATCGTTTTTGAAACTAATTGAAAATTTGGGATAAAAAAAAAGGTGCGCTTACAAGTCACGTATTGAAACGGCGGCGGTTAGCTAGCGCTTGGCAGGCTGTGCCTCGTTGATGTGCAGCAGTTAGGAATGTTCATTCAAAATTCTGTTGTTAACGGCATGCTCATTCTGGGTAATTTGTTGATTGTTTCTGATTTTCAAGTTCATTGCGTGATAGGGATAATAAAAACTGGTTTACGTCCATTATTAAAATCTTAGAATGCAACGTTTCGATGCACGAGCATCATCCTCAGCCTGAAATAAAAAAAGTACACACCAAGGTAAGTAACCGTTCAGGATTTTGAGGTATATCTACGACTAACTCTTTATACTCAAATTTACGTAGCTGCTAAACAGTACCTATGTTCACGTCTAAAATTTAAGGACAAGAGAAAGATATATTTACACGTATCCTAGTAATATCAAAGATAAAAGAGAATAGCAAGAAGCATACACGAATGTTATAGGTACACTACGTCACTGCAGTGACTGCACCCACGTCCCCACACCCGAACGACGTTATGGACGTAAACCAGTTTTTATTATCCCTATCACGCAGTGAACTTGAAAAGCTTTCGTCTAGTTCATGAAAGAATTACCCTTCGTCTAGTTCATGAAAGTACTACGAATATTGTTGTATTAATGTGTGCGGTTCAGCTGGCACTCTATTATATTTTGCCATGAGCATTGTATCTTTATTGCGTGCGTGTGTTTGTCGTCATGTGATTGCCTTTTGCTGTGATGTTTTGTTTGAGCAGTGAAACGGCTTGTGATTTTTGTTACAGATTCAGTACCTACGTTGCTTTTCTTTGACTAGGTATGATTCATCATCGACCTGCAATCTTCATTTGCCACTTAGTTGTGCTTTTCTGTCACAACTTTGCTTCACAAGTTTATTTCTTATTGTCATTAGCATACATACTTATATACCGTTTGTAGGTATTTGATTGTGTCAAATGCTGGTAGAAATCTTTCTGTATCTAATATTTCCCTTGCTAGAGTTTTTAAAGGCTTCCACGAGACTCATTTCTGCTGACACAGCCCAGTTTTTTTTCAGCTGGGGGATTACCATTCAGCATTGCTCTTATTAAGTGTAAATCTGAATTGCCTTATGATGAAAGAGATGCTAAATAATCTCCCAGCCCTTTCTCATCACATCGTTCTTTGGTTTGTTAGTGTTCATTTGGTAAGAAATGCACTCGTGATTAGTTCTTGAGAGAGGAGAGAAAAACTGTAGAAACTTATTTTAGTGCGGTGGTGCTTTTTTTTTTTTGCTTTTTTCTTGTAGCAAATTTTCTTCCACTATTTCATTGCTGCTCTTAGTGTCGGCTTTAGGGTTGATAACCATAAAATAATGTGAACAAGGAGGTGTTGAATTTGTCACAGCTTTGCACAGTTTGGGTGTTTTCAGTGCTTGGAGTTGACTGTCTGACTTTCACTTGTTCTAGGAAGTGGAGTCAAATAAAGCTTACTCCTCCATTGTTATCTAATATTTTAGAGTCGGCTTCCTAAGACGCCGGACTTATAGTTGGATACCGCCCGCTAATGCCAGGAGTTGGCGTTTCTGTAGGAATCACACATTCTACCATCTGACTCCCGCAACTTCTAAACACTAAAGATTCATATAGAGGCATAAAAGATCACTTGTCAAAAATTGTATATAGCTACTTATGGTCCTACCTTTACTCAGCATGGTACAGTAGGTAGCAAGAGTTACATTTTTTCTGCATCCCTGAATAAATGAGTAGGTACTTATGTATAACTAAATTACCTGGTCGTTAAAAACGACTGCCAAAGAATTTGTGAAGATACTTCTTCATTGATCATACCATAGTCATAGTCATTAATTCGAATATGAATTGTATCTTTCAACCGGAGTGATGAAAAGAGATGAGCATGTCGATTTCAGTTCCTTTCTTTCAATGACATGGAAAGAAATAGTTATTCTTTAGCCGGGAGTTAACCAGCTCTAAGAATATGAATTCTATCTAGACATCATTGACACACAGAAATGCAATGGGACAACCTGATGCAAACAATCGATTTGTTTATACCAATTGAATAATTGTAGGATTCTATTAATTTAAAATATTTTTCTTCTGCTTCAGGCACCTAAATATGTGAGCGCTCTTATCTGCATGTCAAGCTTTAGCTATTACAAGTTTGCTTTTCTTAAATATTTTCAGTATAATATACAGTGTCGAAGTGAGCTGCGATACAGAGGAAGTTCTTGCTAAGGATAATATTCCTATACATTTTTAATGTGATTGATGCAGTATATACAAAGTTATATCAATTAGAGTTTTATGCTTCGTTCTGCAATGTAACTCACTTTATTACAGATATCAGAATATACCAAGGAAAATAAGTTTGATAGCTAAGGAGAAGGTGCTAATTATCTAATGCCGTGCAAATTGTGTCACTATTGTGAATATACCCATGGAAATGGGATGGGATGCATGAACATTGAAGTTGTATTTTTAAAACCCCAGCACCATGGTTAGGGAAGAGAAGAAGCAAAAACAGAGGGACATGTGGAAATAACATAGGCAGGCAGGTAAAGAGTCATGCTGGAGTGATTGGTGCTGCAATACTTGAAGGTGCTGGTCTTGGACATATATCCAGAAACATCCGTACTGGGATCTCAATGAGGTTGCAAAGAGTGTGAATCACATCGCCAGACATATCTTGAAGATGTCCCTCAAGAAGTGAATCGCCTTGACCAAAAAATACCTGACACCAACTTTGGCTATGTCATTTTTACGAATGAGCCCGGAGCTAAATTATGTTGGATAGGCAAACGCATGAATATTTTGGAGCCTCTCTACCTGTTGCTTTCAACGTTAACAAGGTGGTAGAGTCATCCTTTGGGTAGGGATCATTGGTAGGACCATTTCAGTGGGTAGGGATCATTGGTATGACTATTTTATTGGGTAGGGATCATTGGTAAGACCATTTCGAGTCCTAGAAAATGTTGAGATCGCCAGCAAAACCAACTTCCGCTTTTGGGATGAACACTTGTCACATGGTTAGTTAGATGATGGGCTACTCGCCCACAGACGTCAACTGATATTTATGCTTGATAATGCTACCTTGCATGCAGCCAGGGCTACCATTGTATTCCAGAATATTCCGACCATCAATGGAAAGCATCTCATTACTTAGCGTCCAGTTTCACCCGACTTAACCTCATTGAATAGTTCTGGTCCATTTTGTTGTCACAATGCCTAAATGCGATCTTCACCCGGTGGGGGTTTCGGGGGAGCAGAGGAGGGAGATAGTGGAAGGAAGGTTGGGTGAGAGATAAATGGAGACGCGTAGAGGGTCCTCCCTGAGCTGCAACGAGGTGAAGGCCGTTGGAAGGGAGTTCAGTTCTGATCCATCTTGAAGAGAAAGGTTTATGAGGGAGGTGCTCCATATACCTACATCGAAGAAGACCTTGTAGCAAAACTCGAAAGTGACGCTGGGTCCATAACAGCTGTTTAGATTTACTCAGTTAAATAGATTTCATGCTCAAAAGGCTATTTGATCTGATATATAAGCATGAAAATTACGTTGATGAAAAATGCCACTTCTGTGCTTGTAGACTTTTATGTCATGTATTTTGCTTAGTCTATGTTATTTTTCTCTACATCTCTTCAAATGCATTCCATGTCGTTTTAAGAAAGACACAGTGTGTTTTATTGGCTTGTAGATGGCATTTTAGTGCTGCAGTAAAGCGTGACGTAGGTATTATAAAACGAAGCGAAACCCATTAATCGATATTACTTTGTAGACACTGCATCAATTGTCTTGAAAATGTATGAAATTATTACACTTCGTAGTAACTTTCTTTGCACTGAAACTCACTCCGATACTGTATCTTATATTGAAGATAGTTTTAAACAATGAATTTATAATAAAGTTGACATGTGGGGTTACCTAGTAGTTGTTACAAGCCCATGTGGTACATATGATGGCTTTGTGCTTCCTTTGGGTTTTCGTGTCCCTTGATGCCTGAGCGTGGTCTTTTAATAATAATAATAATAGCAATAGTAACAATATTCATGATGAATAATTATACTAATAATGGTAACAATGTATTCATGATGCAAAGAATAATTATCATAGCAATAAGAATGTGCTAATAATTATTTTTTGTAAACTTTGGTTCTTTATAAATTTAGGTTCATTTGTGTACTGGAAGAGCTGCTTTTTATTGTTGCATAACTTTCTATATGTCCTCTGAGGGTTAAGTGTGTACCATAGCGCTTCTTACATTTACTAGGCATGTAAGTCTGTATTAGCTTTATAGTTCAGTCGCTGACTAATGTTTTTTTTTTTTTTCCTTCACTCACCCCCCTGATCGCCATAATCTTGTTGGCTCATGCACTTCTTGCCTCCTTCCCACTGTTAATTATTTTTGAGATACATCCATGTACGGAATTATCTATACTCTTGTTTGTTTTTGCCATCTTTGTTTTTAATTGGTTTACTTCATTGTATGATTTGTTTTTTCAAGCATGTTTTTATTTGTTTAATTTGTGCTGGTTTTATTCACGGACTAATATCCCACCAAAATGAACATGTTGAAGCACTCACCTGGTGCCGTACACCCTAGTCTGCCATCAATTACTTGTGACCTGAGTGACTCTTGAATTGTAATTTTGCCACTGGCCTCTTAATGCTCCTCCTGTATGCTAACCTTTGTATTGTTTGCTACATGTTCTGAGTACCATTGTACTCCTCTATGCTGTTTATTTACTAATATGTAATGATGGCTTCTTAATGGCATACATCTGGCACGTGTAAATGCTATTTTACCTTCATAAACCTTGATGGTTTGTTTGATTTTCAATGATGACCACTTGACTGCTGGGTTTGATTTATATGCAATTATGGGCGCTATTGCATACGCCTAGCAACTTGAAATATTATCTATCCTTTGTAACCTAAATAACACACCATTTCTTCATCTGCAAGCATTATTTCTTTTATTGCTACCTACTTTTTTATCTGTTTTCTTAACTTGCTCTCCATGGCTAACTTTACTGTTTTGTTTTGTTTCATTTGACCTGTCATTACCATTGTCTTGTTTTATTCATTGCAATTCCATGCACCATCGTTGTGCTTCACAAACTTGGTTTAATTTTTTCATACCACTCAACACATGTATTACTATATACTTTGCTTAATCATTTCAAAACAAAACTCTTGCATTTAATTTGCTTTCATTTTTTTATTTCATAATTGATTCTCATTCTAATTGTTGCTCCATGTATCTCCCGACTTTCTATTTTCCTCTCCTGGTTATAATCTGACTACATCATTCTGTCACATTTGATCCGGCCTTTTGAATTCCAATTTTATGCCATCTTCACTGCTGCTCAACGACGTGCCATCCTGCCTGATGTCGCCACTTTACCTCTCATTTGCCAACTTACCATCTACCATTTTACCTCACCTTTTCATCATGGCTCTCACTTCCATCATACCTCCACCCTCCATCTTGCTGCCCACCCACCATCTTCCGTCGCGTCCCTCGCGCTTCTTACTTCCAACTCGCTCCTCTCAAACCTCCCTCCTGCCATGTTGCGTTTCATTTCACCCACATGTAGTCCCCCACCAAAGATGACTCCATCTGCGAAAGTCTACTGTCTCTCTCCTCCGCCTCTGAGGCCTCGTCCTCGTCACACAAACTCTCAAGTAGACTCTCCCCCTCTCTCCCTAACTCCTCTTCCCCATCCTCCTCCGCCACCACTCAAAAGAAAAAGAAGAAGGTAAGCAATAACATATTTAACTCCAGATGTTTCTTGTTTTTTCAAAATTAAGGGGCTATATCATGGGTTTATTATTTTAAAACAAATCATGACACAGAAAATAAACACTAACGGCACTTTCTTCATTAGATAAACACCCGGCTCTTTAATTATTGTAATTTTGGTGCTGAATGTTTGCTATAACACTACACCATATGCATACAGCATGCCTGGCTGTAACTAATCAACCCTTTCCTTACTGAATTTATTATATTGAACTATTAAGTTATGGCCAGCAGTTCAGACTGTTAGCAATATTACTGAACTCCACTGAATCGCAGAAGAACAGTACGGTAATGTCAGTAGGGAATCGGTTTGCACAATCAGCACCATGGTTTTTCTTTAGTCCCATTTTTTATTTTGAGGTCACTGAGCTCTTTGTCGTGTAATATTGTGTGAGGCAGCAGGGCAGCAAACAAATATACACGTGCTTATTTGCACTTGTTTACAGCATGGGTTTCTCTTCCAGCTGTTACACAAAACAGAATTAGTGACTACTTCTGGCAACTGTAGTGACTTGAGCAAGTGT
This sequence comes from Parhyale hawaiensis, assembly GCA_001587735.2. Classification (NCBI taxonomy): domain Eukaryota; kingdom Metazoa; phylum Arthropoda; class Malacostraca; order Amphipoda; family Hyalidae; genus Parhyale; species Parhyale hawaiensis. Next base: position 483,051 of record LQNS02277099.1, on the reverse strand, counting down.
TATATCTGAATTATATGAGTATTGTCCAAGTGTAAAATAATTTCTTTAAGCATCAGATGCCATACAGTGGAACCTCTGCTCACAAATGTTAGGTGCTGAGAACTGAAATTCTGAGCAAGTCTCAAATATGCTAACGATCGAAATTCAGCTCAACTGTCCTTCAAGTACATAGAAAGATGCTCAAAACAGACTTTAAATGGATTCAGGTCAAACATTTTTACCCACAAAATGTGTTCTGAAAAGAATTGTGTTTTTGAGGTAAGGTTTCAGTGTATGCAGCTATATTGGCCTGCCACTTATTATGTGACTTTTTTTTGCTTCTAAATTAGTAGAGTTATTCATACGTGTTGCTTGTACACTTTTATGAGATGTTAATAGTATTGGCTAATTTAGATAGATTCCAAATTTGGTCTTTTATTGGAATTATGGAGAAATTTTCAATACATGAGTACATTTTAGATGAGATTTACCCAAAATAATTACTCTACCTGACAGTATGCAGATGTAAAGTACCTACTGTGTTACTGTATTGATAGTGTAGCTTATAAGAATTTACACAAGCTGTCAACTTCTGACTGACCTCTCGACCTTAGCCTGCTGCAAAACTCTTTTGTTTTCTTAATGTTACAGTGTTGCATTATTTTCTGTTGCTACTGTTCCAAATTAACTCTCCCTCAACAGACAAAAAGTTTGTATTAATCTTTCCTGATGAGTGTCTGAAATACAAGCTGCTTTTTCCTGATGATATTCTTCCTAATTACAAAGCTTATCTCTGCAGTTCCAGTACAATATCTGTGATGGTAATTATTACCAGTTTTTACTCTATACGATGATTATGAAGCTAAGAACACTGTGGTGTAAAGGTGTGAAGCTTTAAATAATGAAAACGGCATCTATGATAATCGTATTCGAGATGTAGAAGTGAACTTTTCCAAGACCTGCTAGTGCTTGTAGCATTAGAAACACGTGGAAACTTGCCCAGCTCGGTCAGTCATTGACATAAATGCCTAGTAAACGATCGAACTTTTGATGTGTGCTTCCATGGCGACAGTAGGTAGGTGAATTATTGGCACACAATAAAAGCAATTCATAATTATTGCGGATGTTTTTAAAACATGTGTGAAATAAAAGTTAAATTTTCAAATAGTATGGAGCTTATCCAATGAAAGTGTTTTTATTTATTTGATTAGCTGCTCAGCTAGGCTAGCTGGTATTAAATGCCATGGGCATCTGCTAATCCCTTTAATAAAAAGTAGCAAAGTCTTCTATTATGCCTCAAAGCAAGGAGAGACTATTAAGTGTCGACTGCCAATTGCTAGTCAGCTAGTCGGCCTTCTGACTGGCTGTAACGTCATGTATGTTTTTGCTTTGGTCACGTGATAGCATTCTCCACTCTACTTAGTTTGAAGCCACCTTGCATAACCTCATGTCTGGCTGTCCTGATGCTGGTCATAAGTTGACTACCTCTGTGTAGATTTGTTTGGTTTTCTCTTATGTTAGATTCAGTTTATAAACTACATAAAAATTATGAAATATATACATCTCCTCATTAAGTTGATGACTACCTTTGTCTATAATTGTTGAAAGCTGTAATAAAAACTGCATGAATTTTCTTGGTTACCTGATACATTAACTTTGTAGATCCCCTTAAAACACATCTTCTCTTCATTCACTGCAGCAGAACATCATCAGTAAACTGCTTCATCGGAAGTCCAGCGGCCAGGTATACCTGTCTCACAGCCTTCACCTGTCTGTGTTTGCTTTTGCACCAATAACTTATATTTTCTATTACACTTGAATATTTTCCATTAGCTACATAAAAATATTTTCTGTTGCGTATAAATATCTTCTGTTACTTATAGCTAAATCAAGGGTGTGCCCTGAGAACATGCTCAGGGTAGGCATTATAGAAACTCTCGTCAGTGTACCATGTGAACAATTTAATTAAAACATCAAAAGAGTTAACTGCAACATAATCATAGTAACTATTGTGGTTTTGGAGTCACGTGGACCAAGTCCAACTCCAACTCCTTGGTTCAGCCACCAGTTGTAACTCCCAACTCTTTTCCCTAACAAAATGTGCCCATTTTTACCGACTCCCAACTCCAATCCGTTTCCATTGCCGACTCTCAGTCCCAAAAATTTCCAACTCGACCACCCTGCTGACCATCATTATGAGGTTGAACTAATTTCATATTTTGTTAGGGAAAAATACTGTGGATGGATAATTGTTGATGCATTTCATTTGAGGTAGGCACTGCTTACCCATCTAGTCCAAGAATGATTAGACTTACTAAGTTAATGCATGGGGAGGGGCCAAGCTGCAGACTGCAGGCACCATCTGAAATGGGCTTGTGATGCCATAAAAACCTATTATGTTCATAACTAGCTTTTACATTGTTTCTTCATCATTTCATCTGGACCTCCAGAGTGTCCTACATCATTACATGTCCTATAATCTTTAGAGTTGCACAAAAATATGTATCAAAGCATCTATGAACTTTTTTAGCTCTCTAAAGAATAAAGTTTTGAAAGGGCGTTTGTTAAAAGGCTTGTAAAAGAGCAGATGAATTCAACCGGCAAATGCCTGCATGTGTCAGAAGTACTTTTAGAGTAGAGTTTATTGTTTTTAAAATACAATAAATCAAGTGAGTTTTATCGAGAGTAATATGGCATTCTGAAGATAAAATCATATGGTTGAAAATCTTCATGTATTCCATTTATTTTTTTCTTCTACCAATAATCTGCTTTCCTGTATAATTTCAAACCACTACAAAAAAATGTGACTCAGGTGCAAATGATTAAATGCTAAGATAGAAGAACTTTTTAACAAGATTTCTAAGAAAAACATTAAAGGACCAGAGAAGCAAATTACTTTCCTTCCAAAGAAGTAATATTAAAGCAAAAGTCTATACTTAGTGTGCAGAAGCCATACAAATTGCCTGTTAAAATTAGAAAAAAATATGTTACTATTCGCTGCGCACCTTACAGCAGTATAACAGTAGTGTGTCGCATCCGACTCTCATTAACTGACTTGCAAAAATTACCTAACTGTATTCCAAACACCTAAACTGTCTTATGGAATGATGTTGTTGAAACTGGATAGTGTTCAATTCATAATTTTTCCAATGATGCTGTATTTTTTATGATTAGGCGAGGAGGATATGTTAAAGACACATATGAGATGGCACAGCTTAGGTCCACATTTTACAGACACTGTCCAACCGGGTACCTGTTGCGGAAAAACTACCTAAATAATAATGAAATTTTATCCTTCCAACAGCTAAGAGAGCTTGTAGATTGTTTGATACATAGGTACTTTTGTGCAACTACGTATAAAGATTGTAGGACACTCTGGAGGCCCAAATGAAATGATGAACCTATATAAAACAGCTAGCTACTTATCAACGTACTAGGTTTTTATGGCGTCACAAGCCCATTTCCCATAGTGTACTGCAGCTTAGCCTTTCCCCATGCGTTAACCTTCTAAGTCTTATCATCCTTGCATCACGGCGTGTATCTACCTAATATAATTTATTTGCTTGCATTCAATAAATTCATTTCATATAGGCTGTTGGAACAGTTTGCAAACAGACTAAAGGTATCGTTGGTCAGGATTGTTCCTTTGAGGTAATTACCTTACTCATGACTACTAGAAAATTCCATTCATCAGCTCTTGCTTTATTACTTCGGGTCAAATTTCAGGCAATAATCCCAAACAAATTGCCACTGACTTGCCCCAACTTCATCTTAAATCTGAGTTGGACGCTCAGCGGTCTTAGGAGTTGGAGTAGTCGGAATAAATTTCCTGTTTTGTTTTATTGATTGTTGTTAATTGTAAATGTATATATCATAAATGTATATATATATATATACCTATAGAGTGATGTTTATGTAGGGAGGGCAAGGAGAAATCCTTATTCTTACCTTTCACACAACGAAAACACTATATAGGTATGTATCATCTATTTTGTGAAGGGTAAACCTTTTTTCGGGCTGTGTTGCTCCAATACAAGGCCTACTTGTTTCCTATTGTATTTTTATGGGAGATTGAGCCCTTGTAGCGAGACAGGCATGAGTAGTAAGATAGTATTCAGGAGTTGGAGTTGTAAGGAGTGGTTAGGAGTCAGGCACCTGCCTGCTAGTCCCAGGAGTTGGATGTTGGTCCTTTCGTCTTCCATATCCACAATCCTGCCTGTTGTCACACTTCCTTGCCTGTTGTCACACTTAGTGCTTGTAATAGTCACTGCTGCACTGTATAGGGTTGTGCTGGCATTGTTTGTGGCCCACCTCGTATTAGGTCTTAGGTTAGGTTAAAATAGCATTAGTCAAATAAGAAAACCTTAGCTAGGCTAATTTAGAATACTGTATGTTAGGTTACATAAGAATAGGTGGGGTAAAGTTATAAAATAAGCTACCTGCATAGGCACAATTTCAATGCTTCAGGTACACACCCCTATTGAAGTCGAGGTATAAACATCAGACCAATATTGCCTGAATCCAAAAATTGGGTAATTACGCAAGGCTTCAAAATGTTGGGCCAGGTTAGGTAGGCAGGTCTGGTTTTCTCTAAATCACAATTTTAAAAAACTGAAAATGTTGATTTTAGGCTCTTGGGTAAGATAGAAGGTAAGGTTAACTTAGAATAGGTTAGGTTACATTAGACTAGTTTAGGTTAACTGAGAATAGGTTAGGGTAGCTTAAAATAGGTTAGGGTAACTTGAAATAGGTTAGTTTAACTTAAAATAGGTTAGGTTAATTCAGAATAGGTTAGGTTAAATATGAAGAGGTTAGAAGGCTAGGATAAATAAGAAGAGGTTTAGTTAGAAGAGGATAAGTGCCTTGCCCCTAAAATTTATGTTTTAGACTTTTTTCTAAGTCAAAAAATTCATTTTGTGGCTAACTCTTAGGTTCGCTAGGGTAGGTAGGTATGTAGCCTAACCCAACGCATGGATCAGAATCAAAGGCGGGCCACATGCCATACCGTCACCATGGTTCCTTTAAAGCTTCTGTTTCAGTGGGTGTTGGTGTTAATAGTCTCTCTGGTGCATTTATAGCATTATTCTACTATCACGTCTGTGTGCTTTTTTATGTAAACAGGGTCAAGCACCATATTTTAACCTATTCATACCTATTTGACACAAGATATTTTGCAATTATTTCCATTTTGCATTTTGATGTATCACCTGTGACACTTCATTATTATTATTATTATTATTATTTTTTGGATACCCGGTAGTTGTGCTGTAATTTTCACTCATGTATTCATAGCGTCATTGCACTGTTTTATGTAAGCTGTTGATGCTTTTTATTTACTGTAATTTGTTTGTAGTGGACATCTGTGCTTGTATTTTCACTCATATATTCATGACGCTGTTTTGCATCTCTTTTCAAGTGCTTTTGAGTTTGACCTGTTTTGCTTATCCCTCTCGGAATATTTTAATATGTTTTTGTTATAAATAATGTTTGATATTATGTTTAACATTTTGTAGCTTCCATTCATCATTAGTAACCTACTTCACAGTTTAGTTTCTAATCATCTTGCCAGAGCACACACACGCTTTCCTGCCCCAAACCCACTCGGGATTCTTTTATCTATTCCTATCATTTTAACTTGGGTACCTTGATGAATATGGTTAGTGTATTTTCTATGTGCACAATTCTTCAGAATTTGAGCATTCCTATTTGAAATTTGTATCCCTTGGGAGGAGGGGGTCATAGCATTAGCTGTATGTTGTGCTGGTCAGTTTCATCATTCATTGTTATGGTAGGAGTGGCTTCCATGCGTACCTCATAAGTTTCCTTATTGTCTGTTGCACCTGTGAAACATACCTCGTTTTCTACTCCTTTTGATTCTTTTCATACTTATTAGTCCTAGTAACAATTCTTTATTGTTCTTCCTCTGTTTTGTTACATGTCCTCGTGCTCTTGTTTCTCATCCTTGCTACATTCTATGTGTATCTTAGCTTCCTTTCTTTAGGGTCACCGCAAATGCCGTAAGTAGGAAGTACCTATTCAATGTGGAATACAATCAGTTTAAATTTACTATATATGTGGGTGTGAAACAGTATGAACGCCTATAAAGCAAGTGTTGCTATGGGACGCATGTACAGTTGATTCAATATTGGTGGAGTGTGTTTGTCAACCTGTCTGATGCATGAATTTGTGTTATCAGCCTTGCTTAACCCACATTATTTTTTGTTGACATGCTTGATTTGTTTCTGCACTTCCTTTAATTTTATTACAAATTTGGTATCAGCCGAGTTCGTAGAATATGTGATGGCTCATTGAATGCCATTTGTAAAGTGCTAACACATTCAATTTTGTATTTAATATTGTTTTATCCAGACTTAACTCATTGCCTGCAAAGTGGCCCCACTCGTTGGTTCCCTGTGCTGTGAAGGGATGCACCCGGGACTCCTTTTACATATTGAAGCTAAAGGCATAAGTATAGAAAAGGATAATGCTTCACAGTAGATACAGACTTCACTTTCAGTCGTCGCGGAAAATATTGTTAACTTGGTTTAACCAACTACTGCTCATTACCACGTTACTGTTGATTCTTAGTGTAGGTATTGTTATGAATTTGTCCACCATATGTAGCACATATCATAAATATGTTAACATCTAGTTCTGACAATGGTTCTTTTCTTGTATCTTACAGGATTCGGAAGGCAAGCAATAGTAGAAGGCTCCCTGCACATAGCTGCGTTATTATATCTTCAGATCACCACGCACTCTGTCTTCAGGCTCGGGCATCCTGAGATTATTTTTGTAGCACCTGCAGCTTTTCATCTGTCTGCTCTTCAGTTACTCCGAGCTTTTGATTTTTTTTGCGTTTTTTCTCCAGTGGTGCAAGTGCTGCTCTTGACTGCTTCACCAGCCCTAGCTGTATCTACATTAGCAGCTTGAGATACCGTAATGCTCCCAGTTGCCTCTTCAAGGCGTGGCACATTTAGTTGCCCATTACCTCTGCTGTCTCCAAACTTTTTTTTTTCTCTGGAAGCCCTTAGCCTATGCAAGCCAGGGGCCTCGTGCATGTGCATTTTCTCAAATACTTGCAGCTTTGCTTCTTTTTTTTGGGTTTTGAGTCGCAGACAAGCGGCATACTGTAGTTGAGTTTGCTTTACCAAGATTTATTGCGAGATGAGGTTGACCAAAGACACGGGTGATTTGTATGCTTGTCTACTTTTTTCTGATCACTAGGTCTTGCAGTATGTTCATCATTACAGACCGTTTCTTGTCTGCTGGTACCACGATGAACTATAGCTACCTACGTGGAATGTCAAGTTTATGATTCAGGTTCTATCATAACATCATAGTTACATGCTACATGCTAATCTCTTGACATGCCTGCAAAACTCCCCTAGAGGTCAAGGTTCCAAAGCTACGTTATGCCCCTCTGACATCGAATGACTGAAATATCCGTTCAAGGTACGCATGCCCCAGGTAATGGGTTAATAAAATTGTGATATTGACTGCTACCTTCAGCTTACTGCGGCATGTAGGTACCAACCGGAAGTGATAAAACAAACTCAATCATCATCGCAGCAAAATGTATCCTCTGTGCAGCTATTACAGTACTTGCAAATTACGGTCAAGGACCAGAGGCAGCTTTCTGTATGAGAGTATGAGGAACAATCTCCTTGTCCAGCATCATTCATGGCCTCATCTGGGTGCAGTGCTAAGCCTTGCCAGAGATAGTATGTTGTTGACGGTCTGGTAAGTTTCGGTCACTGCCCCGTCATTATATGAATTATGTCGTCTAATTGCATCGATGTCAGTCCGAACTTCGAGTCATACGATAGACTCAGCGTCTCAGATGACGAATTGCAGGAACTAGAGTTGAACTGGAATATGAGATTCCCGGCTCGATACTGGCTTCACTAGTGAAGTGCCAGTGAATCTCCTTGTACGTACTATCATCAAAGTTAGTGTAGTGGATTCGTTCAGTAGAAATACTCGTGGATACCGAAAGTGGAGGGTCGTTCGTTTGTCGTGGGACTCCGTGGTCCACCATTTTGTGCACCAAAATCTTTCCCTTGTCCGCTATCTTGTGTACAAAGATCTTTTTATGATTCATCATCTTCTGCACAAGAGGTTTCCAAGGTTCACCATTTTCTACACAAGGGAGATCTCTTGCCATGTTTCGCCATTTTCTACTCAAAATCTTTCCATTGTCCACCATTTTCCATTCAAAATCTTTCCATTTTCCACCATTTTCTACACAAAATTTTTCCATGATCCACTTTTTCCCCACAAAATCTTACCATGGTCCACTGTTTTTTTGCACAGGATCTTTCCATATGACCCACCATCTTGTGCACCAAGACGTCTCCCAGGTCCACCATCTCTGTTCTGTTCACACAGCTTAGTTTTGTGCCCTGGCATCCAGGCATAGAGTTGCTTAGAGACTTGTTAACATTAGCGCCTAGCTACATCTCTGGATCACGTTCTATTTTTGCAGCGTTAGTGTGTAAGGTTTACTCATCTAAAGGCGCATTCCACAGGACTCCATGCTGTCACCAGTTGTAGCGGGCATGCAACGAGCTCATGCTCTAGCCTATGTCTACAAAGGCGCCATTTTGCTCTCAAGAAAGGTCGTCCGTATCAGCCATTGAAAAATGAATCTCCCACTCCAAAGTCCAAAATAAAATCTACAATGATCGGGTACACTCGACTATCCGAACCATGATGATATATCGCTCACAAGGAGTTGCTCACACCTATCTTATCATAGTTTGTAGAACCATTCAAAGGATCCACAAAACATACTTTATCACTCAAATCCTTTTGATTTCAATTAAAGAACGTTCTTTTCTACCTTTTAGAAAGTGTCGCGATACGCTGATTTAATAACTGCACTGGTTAACTGTCTTTAAGTACACACAACGTCCTTATGATTTCAAAGTGGCCGCCCTCGACCTGACGTGAATGTTGTCCCTACCGCCGGGTGTAGCATGTCCCGTGGAACACGACCTTATATCGCCTACTGTTATGTATGCAGTCTAGAATATTACGGGAGTGTATCTTGAGAACTCTAAATTTATTTCTCTGTTTAAAGTTACTTCTTAAGGAATTATTATTTTTCTCTATTGGTTAAGTGTGTCTTGTGGAATAGGTAGTTCTTTGTTGCTGCGTTTATTGAACTTCAGCATTGCGTCCATGATACGGCCCCTATAACGTGTGTTTTGCATTCAGATTTTTTGGTGCATTTAAGTACTGTTGAGTTCAATTTGTTTGTTATTACCTCAGACTGGTACGCGCCTGCACAAATTATATTGTACACTGCTGGGATTCACACTTCTATGGTTATTTTCTCAAAGTTATTCTGTATTTATTTACGCTGAAAAAGTTCGGAGACTTGTTATACCATGAATATTCATAACTGTCGTAAACCATCACCTTGTTCAAAATCCAAGTTTTGAACCTTGCTCTTAAGTTAAACATGAGATCGTGCCTCATCAGCAAGATCTGGCGATGTCGTTGAGTATTTTGACCAGTACAGTAATCCCATAAATCCTACTTCGCCAACTGAAGTAATTATTATGACATTGCTCTTTTTAACATTACTGCTGCATTATATGTTGATAGACAGTAGTACCTACCTGACCGCGGCCTGGCGCTTTTACCGCGGGTCACTTCGTTCAATTATTGAATTTGGTGTCCACTTTTTGCGAATGCTTACGCCATGCTATGTTTCTTGGTCTGGCGACTGGCCTGCTTCTCAAGGTTTATCTGTTTGGGTTGATCCAAGCTAACCAACTTGTTATCGGTTCCCTGCAGGAAAATCCTTAGCGTATGTCCAATGGCCTCGAGTATATAGTAAATGGTATGTATCTAATAATCGCCTTTAGATTTTTGATTGGGGTATGGTCGCACTTTGTTGCCTCCTCTCCACTATCAAATGGCATCTTATTCTTCGTGAGCAATAGGCATGGACGGATTGACAAGTACTTATTTTATTATATTTAGAACTTCTTTTTTTTACTTGATACTCGTCTGTAGTGCTTGTCTTCAGTTGACGTAACATGAGACGTGTTGCCATTAAGAAAAGGTTATTTTTTATCGGTTTTAATTGAATTTTGATGTTCATCGAGCTGGTCGCCGTTAATTCTGTGCTAATACGTGTGGTGCCGAGGATACACTATGAACTTGCTTGTTCTACTTACCTGCAGACGTTCAGCTTGAACGTCATCCCAATACGCCATGGAATTCGGGAGCACAGACGACAATCGAGGTGAACGCCACCTCATTACTTGAGCCTGCGATTGTTTAATGTCATCCCAGGGTTACGTGCTAATGACTGTTGGGAATTCAGACACCAGTGCGCGTGTTTTGAATTGGAAATTGATTTAGCACTACTAAATCATAAACATCGCTCTCACATTCTGCCTGCTGTGCAGTATATATTAAATTATTCATGCATGTGAACTTAAGAAGGTCTACTGCGTTGCTCGGGGGAACTGAAGACGGGTGTACGAATAATTGATGATTCTGCTTGTCAGCCGGAGTTGCCCGTGCAGGCAGCAAGCAAAATATACAATGATCTAAACAAAATCCAACAAAGAGCCATTAGCTAACAGCTGACTTGAGCGCCTGCAGGCCAGCACGACCGAAAGCCGATGCCGGCAGTGAATTCATAAAATATGTATGATGATTGCAAGGCTGCCGAAGTGCTACCAATGATCAGTTGAGTGTAAAGGTTTGGTTTAGCTTACATTGGGTGTCATCTGCTCGTTTGCCTTCCCGCAATTGTGTAGGTGAAGTTACAAAGGTGTGACGAAAGAAACTTTAATTAACATTATTTCTGCATTTTTATTATTGTTGGCTATCTCCGTTTCGTGATAGTATAAGCTGATACAGATTCGTAGCATTTATACATATTCTTAAGTGTCTTTATTTAATTATTTNTTATTGAACTTCAGCATTGCGTCCATGATACGGCCCCTATAACGTGTGTTTTGCATTCAGATTTTTTGGTGCATTTAAGTACTGTTGAGTTCAATTTGTTTGTTATTACCTCAGACTGGTACGCGCCTGCACAAATTATATTATACACTGCTGGGATTCACACTTCTATGGTTATTTTCTCAAAGCTATACTGTATTTATTTACGCTGAAAAACTTCGGTGATTTGTTAATACCATGAATATTCATAACTGTCGTAAACCATCACCTTGTTCAAAATCCAAGTTTTGAACCTTGCTCTTAAGTTAAACATGAGCTTGTGCCTCATCAGCAAGATCTCGCGAAGTCGTTGAGTATTTTGACCAGTACAGTAATCCCATAAATCCTACTTCGCCAAGTGAAGTAATTATTATGACATTGCTCTTTTTAACATTACTGCTGCATTATATGTTTATAGACAGCAGTACCTTCCTGACCGCGGCCTGGCGCTTTTGCCGCGGGTCACTTGGTTCAATTATTGAATTTAGTGCCCACTTTTTGCAAATGCTTACGCCATGCTATGTTTCTTTGTCTAGCGACTGGCCTGCTTCTGAAGGTTTATCTGTTTGGGTTGATACAAGCTAACCAACTTGTTATCGGTTCCCTGCAGGAAAATCCTTAGCGTATGTCCAATGGCCTCGAGTACATAGTAAATGGTATGTATCTAATAATCGCCTTAAGATTTTCGATTGGGGTATGGTCGCACTTAGTTGCCTCCTCTCCACTATCAAATGGCATCATATTCTTCGTGAGTAATAGGCATGGATGGATTGACAAGTACTTATTTTATTATATTTAGAACTTATTTTTTTTACTTGATGCTCGTCTGTAGTGCTTGTCTTCAGTTGACGTAGCACGAGACGTGTTGCCATTAAGAGAAGGTTATTTTTTTTATCGGTTTTAATTGAATTTTGATGTTCATCGAGCTGGTCGCCGTTAATTCTGTGCTAAGACGTGTGGTGCCGAGGATACACTATGAACTTGCTTGTTCTACTTACCTGCAGACGTTCAGTTTGAACGTCATCCCACTACGCCGTGAAATTCGGGAGCACAAACGACGATCGAGGTGAACGCCACCTCATTACTTGAGCCTGCGATTGTTTAATGTGATCCCGGGGTTACGTGCTAATTACTGTTGGGAATTCAGACACCAATGTGCGTGTTTTGTATTGGAAATTGATTTAGCACGACTGAATCATAACATTGCTTTCAAATTCTGCCTGCTGTGCAGCATATTAAATTATTCATGCATGTGAACTTAGGAAGGTTTACTACGTTTCTCGGGGGAACTGAAGACGGGTGTACGAATAATTGATGATTCTGCTTGTCAGCCGGAGTTGCCCGTGCAGGCAGCAAGCAAAATATACAATGGATAATTGTAATGGGGGAAGTTATGTTGGCATCATCGCGGAGTGTCATTTTGGTCTTTGGCAGTAGGCGTTATTGGGATCTCCTCTCCGTGCAAGGGTGCCCTTTTCTCGACACAGCTTACCTCTTCAACCTTGTGTGTGTGCCAGATGTCTAATGGCTATGAGGGCTTAACTCAATATGTTAACATCGGGATTCAATTTATTTCAGTGGAGCTTAGAGTAAGTCATAAATTAACCCTTTATTACTGAATACCATGCAAAATTTGAACCCCAGTAGTTGCAATAACTTGTGGGGAGTAAGTTCTCTTGGGCTTTTTACCAGGGCAGCGGATTTGAAGCTGGCGTCCCAAATATGAACACCAGAAATCAGCTTGTAGGAAATAAATAGATCGGCTACGTATCGGGCATATTATTATTATTAAAACTTCACTCCCGGGCTGCCACGGACAGGTAGCCCAACCCAAGTGAAGCATTCTACAACACCGGGAAGCCCGGAACGCCGCTGAAAAAAAAATCCAACAAAGAGCCATTAGCTAACAGCTGACTTGAGCGCCTGCAGGCCAACACTACCGAAAGCCGATGCCGGCAGTGAATTCATAAGATATGTATGATGATTGCAAGGCTGCCCAAGTGCTACCAATGATCAGTTGAGTGTAAAGGTTTGGTTTAGCTTACATTAGGTATCATCTGCTCGTTTGCCTTCCCGCAATTGTGTAGGTGAAGTTACATAGGTGTGACGAAAGAAACTTTAATTAACATTATTTCTGCATTTTTATTATTGTTGGCTATCTCCGTTTCGTGATAGTATAAGCTGATACAGATTCGTAGCATTTATACATATTCTTAAGTGTCTCTATTTAATTATTTATCTATTGGGCGTAAGTGTTCCTTTACAACTATTCTTACTTTTCCCTCTCTCTCGTCCTCTTTTTTTATGGCTTTTTTCTAGCTATATTGCCCCAATATTTTGTTTTTACTAATACCCTTTTCTACACGTTCTGTTATCTGCTTAGATTATATTTATTTACGTTTATCTACTTTTCCATGAGATGCTGGTGCTGTTGCGCCTCGAGGCGCCGTGGGTGCTATCCTATTTATCGCCCCACCCATATCTGTGTTGGTGATACATACATTGGCGGGACCAGCTGTTGAATTGTATTCCCTCAACTTTGGAAATGCTCGAGGGGCGGGGGCAGTGCCAAGTGTGTATGCACCAGAATTCAGGGACGCTCGGAGCAAATTCCTGAAGTATACCGTGTAAAATATATGCTTTATTCGATCTAAATACAAACTGGAGTTACACTTCTAGCGTGCAGATGTCCGCCAAGCTCAACAATGCTGAAAGACAGAATGGTAGGTTGTACGAGCAGACAGTCCGACTGACGGCTCATCACCAAAACTGAATCATCTAGGAATAACATTCTTAGCAATTCCCTCAAATTTCACGAAAAGCCGTACATAACTTTCTGAGTTATGTTGCCACCAGACTGACAAACTCCACAGAGAACAGAACCTCCTTGGCGGAGGTAAGAAACCAGTTCGAGTTGCCCAATACCTCCACGTTCACTTTTGCACTGCACGCGTCGCGATATGCGCCGCACTTGCAGTAGCACGCGGACCTGTGTCAGGTGTTGGGACCTGGCGCTCCTGACAGCTTTGTGGCTACCAGTCTCTCTGTGTCTCTCAAGTGTTGAGTGCCTGAGTCATTTGATGTATTTCTGTGTCTCAGGGAGTCATGTCACATGTTCCATTAAATCCGTTGGTGTTGCACAATGAGTCATTATCTCAGTGAGTCATTTGATATCTCACAGTGTGTAGTTTTGAGTGTCTGTGAGTCGTTCGATATGCCTCAGTGAGTTAATGTGTATCATTACTTATGCCATCTATGTCTCACTGACTAAATCTATATGTTTCAGTGGAATATTTGATGCTTCACATTGTGTCAGTGAGCGTCTGACGAAGTCAGTGGATGTGTCCCAATCTTTGAGGTTGTAGCTGAGTTAGTTGTCAATCAAAAGATCCTTCATTATGTCTCATGGAGTTGTATTGATCACGGCACATTATTCGAATAGTTCCAAACGACCCAACAATTCAATCAATGGCTCTCCGAGTCATCTGAACGTCGTTCGATTCTAGATAATTTACATTAAAGCATACTGAGTGTCTCCTCTGTTGCCTTTGTTACTGTGCACAATTATTTTACCCCTATTTATTTGGTACTTGCAAATGGTCGCCACGTTCTAGATAAGTTACGTATATTTACTGCTCCTCATTTTATACTTTTTGCAGCCGGAACGTTGTGTTGATAATGGAGTTGGCAGCTGAGTTATGAATGGTTCGAATACGTACGCATTGTAAAGTACCTTATAAGAATTTTGCTCTATTGAATGGCTGTATATGTTGGAGCTAATATTTAAACATGGAAATTTCTGGCATTATTCAAAAATTTTGGCCTTGCGTGGACTTGAACATTGAACATCTATTCATTGAGAAGGCGTCTGCCAAGCTCTTTCTCCTTATAACCATTTCTTGAAAACTCTATATCCCGCTAATTATATCTCGTTAGGAACCGTGCCCGTGTTTTGTGTTGTATTTTCTAATTTAATTTTGTATCTGTAGCAATTTTTCTTGAATGGGATTTGTACTGCTAATTGGTTTACTGTTGTCTATGCGACTTTCCCATGGCTCGCGTGTATTGCGTCCGGACTCTGTATGATAAATTCGTTGCTTTTCTCTTAGCTTCGTGCTCTATCGACTTTGTTGTTGGCGCGAACTGCTAGAAGTTTCACTCTTTTTATGGGCAACACTTCAAATTGAGCGATCATATTAGCTATTTATGAACAAAACTTTAGTTGTTTTTCTCCATGTGCTAGCGGAGGATGTATCGCCCTCATTCTCATCGCTGCGGGACCCAG
>LQNS02277099.1:388581-417475 GCA_001587735.2 Parhyale hawaiensis | reverse complement strand
ATAGTTTAAAGTAGGATTCATCCTGTGCCTTCTAGAGGATATAAAGATGATACACTAAGTTTAGGGCTTGGAAACTCTTTATGAGCTTGAGGCAGGTATATTAACAGCATAGAAAGATACATAACATGTACAAAACGCGCTATAGACAGCAGAGGAAGAAAGCACCACAGCAACATGTCACGCACAATATCTTCTTGCTTCTTATTTATAATAACACGCTCGAAGTTATCAAAATCGTAGGGCCTTCTGTTAACTAATAAGAACTGATTACGGGATCGTAATCGCTAGCGCGAACACAGTAGTGATACGAAACTCTAAATAATTTATTCCTTAACATTATATTAAGTTTTATAGATCGCCTGCTTGAGCCTTGACAATCCTTTGGGCAATTCTTTAGACGAGCCAGTCTATTTTCTTTATTCATGGTCAGATTGTTTTGAAACTTGCACAGTATACGTAAAAATCAATTTCAAGAACATTTTATTCGTGTAAATTTTTCGATTTTCGCAAGAGTTTTTAAGTAATGTTGACATTCACCTTTTTTTCATTTCTACCAATCACAAGCCTGCTTGATGCGAGTTACTCTTTCAAACCAATTGGAAACTTGCGTGACGCGTTGGTTGACCAATAAGAGTGACACGTTGGTGTCGGCCAATAAGAAGCGTGTATACTGTATGGCTGCAACTATTGGGGGATATACCCCAGTTTTTCGAAATTTCAGATGGTATCAGGGATTTTTTTTGAACAATTTCGGGAGTTTTTCAACTTCTTATTAGACAATTACGCAAATAATAATTATGTAGTACCGCATATATTGAGATGAGCATAAAGTGTTTATTTATAGCGTGAAGCTTCTATTTATATTCTTTTATAAATATTTGGGGAATTATTTCAACTTTTGGGAAAATCTGAACTTCCCTTTCAAGTCTTTTTTTTTTTTTTTTTTGCCGGTGATCGCTGTGGAGTGCGCACGTACAGCTTATATTTCTTGTGGTGTTGTGTTCTTATTGGTATATTTGGCAGTACAAACATTTTATTTTCGTTATTTATGGTTCGATTGTTATCAAACCCGCACAATAAACGTAAAATTGAAAAACATTTTATTCTATTTTTCTTGAATTTCAGTTTCGTTATGTTTGGTTAGTGTACGTAGGATATGTTACGGTAGGGTAGGTTATCAAAAACTGTTGCAAAAATAAAAAAAATATGCACGAATAAAATGTTCTTAAAATTCAATTTTACGTATACTATGCGAGTTTTATAACAATTGGACCATAAATAAAGAAAATAGACTGGCTCGTCCTAAGTAAAGAATTCCCATCCTTTGTTCTACACAGGGTCCGGATATTCAAAGCAGGTCGTAAGTTAAGGGCTGGTAAAATTAAGTTTAGGTCAATTTTACAGCACACCTCAGCTGTGAAACCGCACGCACTGAATCGCACTGCACATAGATGCCTGCTAAGTCTCATAACAGCGCACGGCTGCAGTCGACGCTGCCACAATATGTTTGGGCATCACGCACCCAAGGGTCCCGAGTGCCTTCTCCGCAGGGGATGTAACATCTGGCCGCAGTTCCTGCTGAGAAGGTTAGTTTTGTAAAGTTAGATAGGCTCTCAATACTTCCCCTTCTGTTTCGGGAGGTGGGCTGCCGATCGAGGTGGCTGACCTATTCCCGCTAGACTTCTACCTTTTTGTATTTCGTTTCCTNTCTGTTTCGGGAGGTGGGCTGCCGATCGAGGTGGCTGACCTATTCCCGCTAGACTTCTACCTTCTTGTATTTCGTTTCCTTCCCCTGTGCGGCGTAGCTGAGCGAGAGCGTTCAGCCATGCCCGGGGGTTGGAGATGCTCAACTTGCGCCTTTTTCCTGTCAGTAGCGCACTGACCACTCAGAGACCTACCGGCAGAAAAGCAGAGACAAAATCATTAACAATTTAAAATGCGCCCTAGTCGGTGCACGAGCCTGTGGTTAGACACAGGAATAGTTCGGCGCGATATAGGCAGTGTGCCACTGAAGCGCTAGTAAAAACTTCTGTTACTACTACTGGAGTCGACCAAAGATTGTCGGAGCTATGGCGCCCCAGACCGAAGGCTAGTATGGCAACGGCAACCCTCCCAACGTGTAATTCTTTTCTTTGTACGCCGCTAGTGCTCCCTGCAATAGAACAAGAATGCCAAAAACGCCGGCGCAGCAATTTGAGTACATGAAGAATTCATCTGCCCGGCGGAGCAGTAAAAACGCGACGCTCAGTAGGCAGACAAAATACTTAAGAATCCCGCTATCGGGGGAATAAAATGTACAGGACCGTGAACATGTATCGTACCCGCTCTGATTTGGCCACTTCTTATAAAGAGCCTTTATTAATTTTTTTTCCCCACCGCATCCGCTACATGGCGATTCTGTTTTGCATCTCCTTCCGTTTTAACCAATTACGTCAAAAAACTATAAAATCGAAGTGCTGTGTATAGAATAGGTCGAGATTATATGAGGACACGTCAGTAGAATAGTTTGCTGATCTTAACCTGATTTTGACCCGAAAACGGATTTAACCTGCAACAGATGCATGATTAGCTACTAGTGTCTAAACTGAACAAGAAATACCGATCGTCCTCGTAAGGTCAATGCACTTACGACCTGTTTTGAGTTTGCGGACCCACGGCATTATAATTACCACAGTAAAAATAAAAAAGATTCCGCACTGCTATACTATCAAAAATTTTGGTAATACTATCGATGCAAACGCTCAAGTTTATAGCAGGGCATGCAATGCATGTAGTTAATTCCAAGATCTCTGATAATCTAGCATTACTATTATTACGAGTGTTTAGAACGAGCTTGCTGACTAACAAGAGCTATATCACTTAGCGAAAACTAGGGACATGTAACTTCTCAAAGACTTTAAAAACGACTTTGTGCAACTGGTAGTCCACCCATGTATACATACTCGGGGGGAATATGCATCACACAACTTTCATACATGTTCAACAACATTGAACCTTAAAATACCTTTTTTTTTCATTAAGTTAATTAAATCAACTTCTCATTCCCTAGCGGTGTAAGATGCCCAACTCTCATACAAGAACGCATCACGGGGCACTCAAAACTAGAAAGAGTACTTTTCATCGTTAACCTAATCAAATCAACTAGTAGAATAAGGTGTGACCTGAATACAAAAAATAAATCAAAGTCCTACAAGAATAAAAAGAAAATCAAGTATATAAGCTAACATAATAAGGCCTAACCTCTAAAGAAAAATACAGGTAACTTTATGCTGCAGCACAACATACCAATAATATGGGTGACGCTTGAGTCTGCTGCTTCACTCGCGCTCATCACATGTCTTACATCTGACACAGAGGCAGAAAACGCAAGGAACATTCTTCTGAAACACATTAAGGCCTAAAAATCTCATTATTTATATCAATCACTGTATCTCTGTGCGTTCTTAGCACGTGCCCATAGCACAATACTACCCATTTAAAAAATATACAACACTAGAGCTAACCTTTGTGCATTAGAGCCGTGGTCTACATGTCTAAAGGCCGTTCGTTCTACACGTAGCTTTTCCAACGTGTCCACTCATCCCCCTCCCCCCCACTCGTCCGAATGTGTTACTGTGCCGTAGATACAGCAGAAAAGTGCACAGTTTTCAGAGTTGCGAGAGACTAACGCGTAGATAGACCTTTTCTACAGACTACAGCAAAGGCGCAGTCGGGCGTTTCACAGAGAGGGGGGGGGAAGAGTTGGACACCCGCCTCTCCCAGAAGTTTGGAGGGTATGGGCATGTTTCGTTAAGCAAAGGAGTCGATGGTTTTGGGATCCAGCGAATGAGACATTGGCTGGCCGGAGTCGGAATCGTTCCATCAGACTCGGGAACCTTGTGTGCAGGTAAATCCCCCGATTCGTTCAATCTTAGCTTGTCGATGGCTATAATTCGTTTCTCTATTTTGAACTCTGATTATTTACTTTGTTCACGTTGAAAGTATGTTTCGTGCATTCATACACCAAATTCTTTGCTCACATGTTTCACGGACATAGATAATTGATATATTAATGCACGATACCCACGTCAAGTTCCGAGAATCACAGCATATGATCCTGATTTGCAGTAGACTACGCATAAAATATTCTCCTAAGTACGTACGTTTTCTTTCAGAGAATTTGTGAGAATATTTGCGAACTTTGGGTGGCAAGCTTACTTGCTTTTAATTTCTTTGTTTGTCCTTTTTGTCAAAACTTATTCCGGACAAATAAGGAGATTTACCCGTACAAGGATCACCGATGACACCTAACGCCCTGGGCGTTAGGTGTCATCCGTGATCTACACAACATTTACCAGGTAAAACAATGTTCGCAGTACATACGGCACATTCCGCGCCAACTAGACTAGATAGTGGATAGTAGATGGTCCATGAGGCCCGTTCTGAGAGAGCAGACAATGCCTAACTCTTGGTTCTCTCTTATGCCGGGCACACACCACACTATCGCACGTTCAACTGATTAACCGACGTTCGGCTCACACGTCATAGAGGGCTGAAGCGTAAGCCCCGGATGCTCTCTAGGAATGGGCCTGCTGGCCCGTTTATTGTCCGCTATCTACTCTAATCCCGATTTATCGCGAGACTGGAACCTCGAGCAGAGCGTATGCTCATAAATGGAGCGTACGACAGTACAGTGCGATCAGAGACATTGGCACAACTTCACAGCACAAGAGATCACACGTTTAACAACAGAGATGTGCCGAAGTTCCAAACTTACTTTTTACACAACAAGGTGATTAAAGAGAGGAAGGGACATCAGAGTTCCCAGCCATTCCTGGAAAAATCAGGAAAAACGAAAATAGTGCTTTATATCATGGAAAAGTCCTGGAATTTCGGACAAAATTTTTTAAATCTTTTCAATTCCTGGAAAAATCATGTAATTTTATAATCCACAGATGGAAACTTTCATTTCATGTTCTGACACCGAAAAGGTCCTTTGCTATGATGTCTTTTTAGAGTACTGATGTGATTGTGGTACACTGAATAGCCAAAAGAGAAGAGCGCCCTCTGCCTCCAGAGCATTTTCTCCTCTGACACCATAATGTGGCCCAAGTTAACAGTAAATATTGTGTACATGCTGAAGTACTTCTGCACACCTTGCCTCCAGAGTGATATCTTTAGTAATGTTTGTCCTAATGCTATTAACAGGTTTACCTGGATTAATTGCAAAGGATACTAGAACGCCTCGTGGTGTAACACTGTCACCCATGAGGGCAAATTCAACGCAGTCATTTGTTATGGCCAGCCTTCTCGAGAGTTTTACATTTTTCACATCTCAGTCAACTCACCGGACTCTCTGAAAAAGATTGTAATGATGGCTCTACTCCTTCTACCTCTTGTCGGGTGGAGTTACAGATTCACCCCGTCATTTTTGATGGAAATCCGACTCAAAATTTTTTTGCTTTTTTTCACATCTGAGACAACCCACCTGACTACTTTAAAAAAAATATACATGTACTACGACTGAAATCCTGCCTGTTTTTTGGGTGGACAGACAAAAAAAAATTAATTGCTATTATTTTTGATGGCCAGCTTCTAGTTTATTGGTGTTGGTCTTATGTAGGTCAGCTCCTAAAACTCCCTACAAAAAATTATGAATACTGCTCAGCTCCTTCTCCCTCTCTTTTGACGTACAAATATATATATATCCACTTAAATCTTCCATGAAAACATTATCACTGTTCTTTACTTTGCTCGTGGGGGATAAAAACTGTAGATTGCAACAAGATTAGCATTGTGAAAGAACATTCAACAATGCTCCAGTCCATTTTATTCCTTTGCGATACTTGCCTGTGTTCATACTAAACAAGCGGTATCAGTGCACCGTTCAAGAAACTAAGTTCAGTAAACTCTGGTCTTTTGTCTGGGTTGGAAATATGTCATCCATTTTCATCACGAAATTTTTCATATATCCATCATGGAAAAAAATCATGGAATTTTATTTTCTTTAAAGGCTGGGAACCCTGGACATGCAGTACGTCAATATGAGCGTGAAACCAGCGTACGTGAGTGTTAACACCCAGGGTCCACACGTACGCGAGCTTCAACGCTGGAAAGAACACTGGGAATTATCGTTATAACGAATTGCTTCATTAGAGAATGAGACATTTGAACAAAAACTCTCGACGAACTGTCACGGTTGAATACGCAAATCGGTCATATAACCAACGTTAGACAAATAAGTAGAGAGTGCCTTGCAGTTGTCGGGCAGCCTAATAAATTGAGACTAGCAACGCCATTAACACTATCCGAAGGATGGCAAGTAGTAAATGCGAGAAAAGCAATGACGACCGCAACTAATACGTGTCCTAGCTCTCAAAAACTACAACATAGTAGCTCGAACACCCCAGCTAGGAAATCTACACACACTGGTTTGTGCTGCAGTTGGATGTCCGCTAAACCCCTGAAGAGTGAACGGCTGCAGTCGATCACAACACTGTCAAAGACTGAAGGCCCATCTGATAACTGCGACCGCCGATCGTCAACCGTCCCTATCAGGGTCAGTATCCCCGCACTGGAGAGAGCATAACATTAACAGTGCCCTGAAAAATGGACAACAGGCATTTATAGGGTAAAACACCGTCACCACCACTACGTGGAGCCCATGGAACCACGCAGTACCAAGCGTCATGGTTAGCATCATTGATGATCATGTAATTAGTGTCTTAGTATTGAAAATGAGTGCTAAATGACGTACAGCTCAGGTGTTACACAATACAAAATAGGAGTACCTCCAATAGCTCCTGAGATGAGCATGTACTGTATTACATTCGCCAAATTCAAAAGCAGTTTCATGAAATTTTTAGAAAGCGCCGCTTGGTACCGTACGCCTCTAGAGGACTCATATCCATAATTAGGTATGTGAAAATATCTACAGTGAACAGACACACAAACAAAGAAATTTGACCAATGACAACTGGCTACATTCACCGTTGCAGTTAGGAGTCTGATATCCTAAGTTGTGCAAATAAATGCGGACTAGATGTACAGACACACTGAATGAAAAATAAGTTTGACGAATGAAAATGCGCAACATATCTGGTTATTTCTATGACCTCTTATCCAAAATGAAGTGCACCATAGACTACACGTTCCTGTACTCTATGACTGCGCATAAATAAGATTTAATGTACAGGCATAGAGAACAAATGATACATTTGGCAAATGGAGATAGGTACTAGCTATATGCTAAACAAGTTTCACGGGCACACATCCGTAGAGACTATCTCACAGAGTCGCAAGACATCGTGTCCACAATGACAGCAGTAGCAGAAGATAGTTTAAGCCTCCCTAAATAAGTACTAAGCTTTTCTAAGCGAGGAAAAGGAAGGGACATATAGTATGTCAATAGTCACGGGGAATCCATGCACGAAAGTGTTCCCACACAGGATCAACGCTCATGGTAACAGTAATTTGAGAAAGAAGAAGTAATATCAAAAGAAGTATGAAATTGGAAGGAAACAAAGCTTGCACGAAAGACAAGTCCCGAAGGCCTAGCTAACGGCTAAGGTAACCTACCGGTCCCCCTGGGGTAGCTGCTCCCCATAACATGGATGGGCGAACCTAACCCTATGCCCCCCTGAGGGAGACAGCAGCAGCATAGTAAGTATATTTACATAATGATTTAATTAAATACCTAAGTTGATGGCAGTAACACTAACAATTACAAGTCAAGCACCTGCAGAAGACTATTATCACAGAGTTTCATAAATATATGTTAAACTACATCAAAACAAGAGCTTTCGCTCACCCAGTTTACGCTAAAAGGTATTTCGCTTTGAGAATATTAGCTATAATAGTAACATAAGGCACAATTTAACTCATCTCAGGGTTAATACACTCCCTAGTCAAAAGAAAGAGTTTCCTCAGCTAATCGTCCGACCATTTTGTTGAGCCGTACGCGTCGTGAACACAGCTCTGAGTTTGCTAAAAAAAAAAAAAGGTAAAAATGTTTCCCGTCAAATTCAGCTTGCTCAACAAGCGCAGCCAGTTAAGTTTCGGACGACATTTCTTCAACTTGCGATGGAATTATAATTCAAAATTCTTTGCAAGTGTGTACATTTAAATGAACGCAGCAACGCATTAGGACGCGGAGATAGAGAAACTCGTTCTTTTTACTAGTGTGTGTACAGGCCTCAACAGGAGAAGGGTTTTCTTCACCTATCTTATATAACGCGTCTCACGCCACCTACAGTAACAATAAAAAAATACAGTGCCCAGTACTCCGGGCCATCTTTCTTTCAGTGCCAGCTCCAATGTACACAACATATTCCTATTAATGAACACTAGAACTTATTTTTGTTTTATTATTACCAGCTCTAGCGTCGTTAAACTCCCGAGTAACTGCTAATACTGCTGGCATAATAAGTAGCGCTACCCTTAAGCGAGGACCTTATTCGTGGCTAAAGTACGCTACACGTTCCTTATTTCCCTCTCTCCGGACCGCCACCGTCCTCCACGTAGAGGTTTGACTGTCTAAGGCATAAGCACTATCCGCTATAATTAAAAATAATGACCCACCCGAAAAACCATATATGATTAAGAATAAATGAATAACCAAGGTAGAAAGTCATTTTCTGAAATGACTCTTCTTACCTTGGTTCTTTCATTTATTCTTAATTTTAGATTTCCTAGAAATCATTATATTATTGAAGCCATATATGATTACTTTCAGAACGCTATTCCTAGCAAGTGCATGTTTTACAGCCCCCAGAAATGGGCTATCTCTGTTCCTTACGGGTAACTATACATGCAGCGTTCTAAATAGTGTTTTTGCTACAAAAGAGGCTTGATTAAATCATACAAGAATTGGTGAACAGCAAAGCAAGCAACATTAGGCGCCCTTGGCATTGCTTGAAATACAAAAAAAAAAACACTAGCACTTGCCGTTACAAGGCTGGCATGGCTACACTGCTATGCCAGTAGTAATGACTATTGTCTGACTATTTCATCAAGGCAGTTCGCTCGTGGTCAAATTCCTCTATAGCGGTGTCAATTTTGTAGGTCTCTCTGAGATTTCTCTATATACAGGTAGTTGGTTGAATTAAGATATGGGCCGAACAAAATCTCAGAAATACCCATAGAACTGGCAACGCTATAGAGGAATTTGAACGCTGCCGAACTGCCTTGATAAAATGGTCAGACTATAATTTGAAATAAACAGCAAATGAGAGGTCATTGTATATGACAGGAGTGCCACACCTTACAAAGAAATACTGTTCTGAGAACGTACACATTATCGTTTAAATAACATAGAGTTTAGGCTTACCTTTTCACTACAATGGTTATTAATAGCTTAAAGAGAGGGACATATCGAAGTTAATAAGAAAGTAAAACTTATACGCGAGGATGTTTCCATATTGAATCAACATGCATAGAAGCCGGAAAGAAGAGGACCACAAATCATCAATAGTAGGAGGATGAATGTAGAAGTAGATACCCATTACGTCTCAAAGCAATGCGAATAAATCCTACTACAGATGCTAAACAATACAGCGTCACTTACGTTGCCCTGTAATAATCTCTACAGTGATCCTTTTTCATTAACATTAATTAATCTAACATCAACCAAATGAAACCTCGGCTTCTTGTGGGAACAGAATTGTTTTGGGGGTTAATTCCCTGGTGAATCAAGGCAATCTATCGTCAGCTAAGAAAAAATCAAAATATACAGCAAAAACAGAATAAGCTTTACTTTCCAAAGGAATTATTACTATGTTCTGGGTTTTCCCGCCGTATTAGAGACAAAGAGTACATAACAGCGATCCATTTTCGTACGGTGTACTTTTGAAGTGGAGTCGAACTCCGGTGAGTTCTAAGAGTTTGGTAGTGGTCAGCGCGCTACTACTGACGAGAAATAAGGCATAAAGCATCTAAAACACCAGACGGCACGGCTACTAATTCGCTCAGCCACGCCTCACAGGGCTAAGATTAGATAGGCGGCAGTAGACGAACGAATAGGCCCATTTCCAAAGAGACACCAGAACTTACGCCCCGGCCCTCAATGCGTTATTGCCATTATGTTAGTAGGATATAGAGGACTGGGGAAATGAGAAGAGAAAAAAAAGGAAAAAGTCAGGAAAAAAGAAGGGGGAGAAGAATCTCAGCCAGAGAGATGATCATGAATGCACGCAAGCATGATCGTTAGCTGCTGATTTGCGGAGTTCAAAGATGTAGATGGAGTGGAAGTGAGAAGAAGACGGATTAAGATGGCATGGGAAGCTTTAGCGGTTAAGAGATTGAGACTAATGGAGGAGGAGTTCTTAGCTGTAGACGATGCCTCTCCCAATGTATGTCAAGACGATTTTTATACGAGTTGACAGACTCCGCACGAACAACGTCGGAAGGGAGTCTATTCCAAATGCTGACTATGAAATAGGGAAAGAACTGCTGACTTAGGGTTGTTACTTGAGCTTTATGCTTGAGTTTTTTATCGTTGTTTCGCAACGATCATTAAGGTCTCTTTTAAAGAGTCCCGTTGTAGGTACATCGTTAAAGCCATTCAAGTACTTGACGGTTTCTATCAGTTGCCCCCAGAGTCGTCTTTGCTCGAAAGAGAGATCAGACCCAGTTCTTTTAGGCGACGTTCATACGACTTGTTTCTCAGCTAAGGTATCAATTTGGTTGCTCTGCGTTGGACTCTTTCCATGTTATCGATATCTTTATAGAGATGTGGCGACCAGAATTGAACAGCAAATTCGAAGTGTGGCCGCACTAATGCCGTGTACAAGGGAACGACGATGTCCTTAGACTTGTATTCAAAGTTTCTGGCGATGAATCCCATTACTTTGCTTGCCATTTAACACTCCTGTCAACTTGCTGGGTTATAGTTTATTTGTGATAGTGATTCCCAAGTCACGTTGTTGGGTGACAGCAGCCAATTCCTTACCGTTCATTTGCAATGGGGTGGAAGTGTTCACCAGCCCTGCGTGCATTACAGAGCATTTGTCGACATTAAAGCTCATCTGCCACGTTGCGCTCCATTCTATGAGGTGGTCAAGGTCTTGTTGGAGCTAGGCTCTTTTCGTGGCAGGATGACATAGTTTAGTATCATCTGCAAATTTACTGATTTTACTTCGAATGTTAAGAGCGAGATCATTGATGTAAATTTAAAACAGAAGTGGGCCAAGCACGCTACCTTGTGGAATCTCTGATGATGTTTGTCTCCAGTCACTCGTCTCTCCTTCAAGCTTTACTCGTTGCTGCCGATCCGTAAGCCATGCCTTGATCCATCATAAATAGTCACCCTGGATGCCATGGGCTTCCAATTTTTTCATTAGCCGGTGATGGGGGACTTTATCAAAAGCCTTTTGGAAGTCTAGACACACAAGGTCTACTCCCTTTTCTTCATCTTTACTACCTGTAACTTTTGAGGAAACGTCCAGCAGGTTTAAACCGTTAAGCAGCTTCTTCCATTTCGGAAGCCATGTTAAGTATCGGATATGAGCTGATGCATCCTCAGGTGATCGGTGACGCACTTTTTCAAGAGGCGTTCGATGGTTTTGCTGACGACCTATGTAAGACTGATTGGTCGATAGTTGCTGGGGCTTTTCCTATCCCCCTTCTAATGTACCGGTATCACATTAGCTAATTTCCAATCCTGCGAAAGAGAAGAAAGAAATATCCGTGCGGAGGGTCCCTTTCGCAGCCCCCTACACTGGAGCAGATAGGAGTCCATGGGATGAGTCGACAACCCACCTCGTGGAGCAGAAAAGAAAGTACAGAGAACCTCCCTAACTTGAAAAACCAACCTCAACAGCGGGAACTGCGGCCAACTGCAACATCTCCAGCGGAAAAGGCACTCGGGACCCAGGGTGAGTGATGCCCATATATATTCTGACAGTGAACTCCACCGCCAATGTCGTAATGTGCTAGCGAGCGTATTACTTCTTTTAGTTTATTGAGTTAACATACAGGTCTTAGTACGAGACCTGCAGCTCTAATGTTCAGAAGTTTAAGTCTCCGTTTCCACAACAAAGGCGATATCACAGAGGGAGAAAGAAGGGGCATATAGTATGACGATAGACACGTGAAACCCATGAACGAGGGTGTTCCACAAAGGATCATCGTGCATGGGAACAGCAAGTGGGAAAAAACAGATGAAAGAAAAATCGGTAGGAGTACGAGATGAAAAGAAGCAAAGTAGGCACGAAAGACAGATGTCGAGAAGCTTAGCTAATGGCAAAGTAATCAAGTAATCTACAGGG
Source organism: Parhyale hawaiensis (assembly GCA_001587735.2). NCBI lineage: Eukaryota > Metazoa > Arthropoda > Malacostraca > Amphipoda > Hyalidae > Parhyale > Parhyale hawaiensis. The sequence continues at coordinate 405,230 of LQNS02277099.1, read as the reverse complement.
TCACCCTGGGGGCGCTGCTCCCCATAGCAGACAGTGGTCAAATCTAAACTAACCTAACGCTATGGTCTGTGACCTATCCCATGCCTCCTGAGGGGACTCTGACAGGGTGGGGCTCCTCACAATATATCCCTGAGGACTTCCAAAGGAAGACAGGATATTCACTGCAACGTCTAAAATGGAACTTTATACACAACTATGTACGACACAACACAAGATATATTTTCTACTACAAGAGTAACAACCAGCTGTGTCGCGGAAGGCTGTGCTGTTCATTGGCTGTACAAAAATAGAGGTGGGAGGGAGGACGTAATTACGATACCAAGTTTTCTGCTTACGAGTATTCAAACTAACTCAAAGAGAAATTAAAATTAAGACAACACATTATCACATGAGGCACTATCCCATTATTTTCTACTATATAATTAGTTTAACCACAGTACCCGCTAGGGCGATCCGTGCAGTGAAACTAGGATGCAAGAAGACTCGAGTAGGAGTATCCTATCTCATCATCAGCACTCCTGCCGAAAAGTATAGTTTGGCCCATTACGCTACTACTAGCAGGGATATCAGGCTCGAAGCATCTCCAAGAGACGAAAAGAGGAGACAGAAGAAAAGAAAATTCATGCGGAGAGTCTCTTCCGTGGCCAGGTAGGAGTCCCATAGGAAGGGTTGCTTACAACCATTCGGTGATCCACCTCACGGATTAGAAGGGGAACTATGGAGAACCTACCTAACATCACTAACAAACAGTCTCAGTAGAAATTGCTGATAGCTGTAACATCCCTGCAGAGAAGGCAGTCAGGTCAACCCTAGAGGTCCTGAAGCCCATGTATATATTACGACAGGGATAAGATCTGCCAGAAATTATTACTACATATGTTTAAGTCTCCGTTTCCACAACAAAGGCGATGTCACAGAGGAAAAAAAGGCATATACTATGACGACAAACACGGGGAACCCATGCACGAGGGTGTTCCTACACAGAATGTACTTGCGAGCGTAACACTTTTTTTTAGCTTTAACGAGTTTACATACAGCTCGTTACTACGAGACCTACAGCTCTAATATTATTCAAGAGTTGATGGGGAAGGATGAAGAGAAAAGGGGTGAGCTGCACTGTACTCTTGCTTGAGGGGAACAGGAACGTGACGAGCAACAGTGTTGTTTGAGGGGCATAGAGACATGATACGCAGAGTTTTTGCATGAGAATAGGGAAATGGTGCGTAGCACTGTTACATGAGGGATCAGGAACGGAAAGAGCAGCACTGTTACACGAGGGGACAACGGACGTCACGCAGAGTACTGTTGCAGGAGGCGAATAGGGATGTGATGCGCTATGCTGTGGCGCCCTAGCTACTACAGTTACGGGGAAGCCACTGATCCAACGACGAAGCATCTCATTGAGATAGGTATGTCGAGTTACGCTTCCTTTTCGAAGAATAATGGGCATCAAAACCAGGATATCGTCTTTCCCTTTCGCACGCATCACTACATTTGCTACAATTGTACATATAGAAGAAATATAAACCAAAACCTACGATAAAGCTTAGAATAATGTATCGGTATAAAATTTCTTCGCTGATAAATTAGATACTAGAGCGTAACTTAAAGTAAGCAACTTTGACTCTTATCAGTAAAGTAATAACTAATACGGGCACAATTTACTGCAAAGGACGTCACAGAGCGACTGAGGTGCAATATTTTTCATCGCCTATTAGAGTGAGCAGAAGCTGGGGCGGGTAGGAAACAATGTGGGACTCGAGCGTGTTAGTGTCTGGCCAGACTTACTGAGACTTTGGCCACTGTGACGGAAGGTTGTGCTGTGCCACACGTCCGCCTTGCTTGTTAGTCCATGTCGTAGCAGCAGGCTGTGAGTGTCCGACAGACCGTAGTTTTTAATTTAGTTCATAGCTGACACGACGCCCTTATTAATTAGCGCAGGTACGAAGTTATGAGGCAAAAAATACACTGGTTTAATGACCTCGTACACGCTTTGTTAAGGAAGTTAGCACTCGCCAGTAAGAAGGGCAAAAATTCGTTCAAAGTCACGATACTTCTCTCACTACTGCAGCAGCTAAACATGCCAGTTTCACAAACCTTGATTTTTCTATTGAAAGGGGAGGCAACCTGTTACCTTCACTGCAACAAAGACATGCTGCTGAGAGACAAAAACTAGCTACACGTAATTTTCATTGAACTCGACCCTAGCAATTGTAAGCAAAGAAATTTTCACTTTCATGGCCACATGAACTTCTCATTGAGGAAGGCAGAAACAGGGCAATTTCTTCTAACATAAACATTGTGCTGAGGAAGAGAGCAAACGTGGATATTTCGATCAATCAGGACTGCAATATCGAACACCTGCTAGTACCCTGAGTCGGACACCTGCAAATGCACCACGAGTCTGGCACCTGCAAATGTACCACAAGTCAGGCACCTGTAAATACAAGGAGTTCAAGTAATACTAGGGCGCTCGTCAATACTGAGGATGAAAGTAGGAGTCGGGCGCTTGCAAATACCAAGAGCCAGATTTAGAATTAGACACCTGCTAATACTAGGAGTCGGAGTCAACATCAGACCTTCCACTCCGTTACCTCCCTTTACCGTAGCTTAAACTTGCTGTGAAGGAACGCCCCATCACGGATATGCGCAGGTTTTATGGGCACGACTTTGCTTCGGTGGCGAGCATCCTTGAGCAGGGCCTTCCAGGCCTCGTCCTTGGTGGCGAGGAAGCTGATGGAGCCTACGATGACCAGGCTGAGGCGAGCGCGTGTGAGAGCGACATTGAGTCGCTGGTGTTGGCTTAGGAAGCCAATACCAGAGCCATGGCTTCCACCGCGCACACACGACAGCACAACGATGTCCTTTTCTTGTCCCTGGGTAGGATTATAATTATTATTATTACCTCCGCCAAGGAGTTTCGTCGCGTTTGTCTGTCAGTTATTCTATTTGTCTTTTTGTTTGTTTGTTTGTCACCAAGATTACTCAAAAAGTTACGAACGGATCCTTACGAAATTTACAGGGATTGTTAGGCATGTTAACAGTAACAGATGATTAACTTTTGGTGAAAATCCGTTCATCTGTCTCTTTGTCTGTCTGCCTATTTTTTCTCAATATCAAAGGCTAACTCATAAAGTTGTGGACGGATTTTTATGAAATTTATATGAGTTGTCAAGTACATCACGAAGAGTAAATGTACACATTTTTGTAATGATCCGTTTTTCGTTTGTCACTGTTTTCAATTTTATGCTTGTTAGCACAATAACTCAATAAACGAAGAATGGATCTCTATGAAATTCATAGGAGTTGTTACTGATGTTATAAGGCATAAATGATAAAATTTTCGTCATGATCGGTTGGTTTATTTGTGTGTTTGACTTATGTTGGTCATAATGTTTGTTAGCAGCATAACTCAAGTTGTGAACGGATCTTTATGAAAATTTCAAGAACTTTGAATACTATCAAAAGGCACAAATGATTGGATTTTGATGTTGATACGAAAAAAATCATGGCTTCATACATAATTTGAATATTCTATTTCCGTTGCCTCGCGTGGCGGAGGTATGCGCTCTCAGAGTGCTCTCTAGTTGTTATTATTATCATCATTATACTGGTACCCTGGGCAGGAGGCATACAAATATTGATTGGGCTGCGCATTGATAACAGCCAAATTTAGCTTAGCCTTCAAGATATCTATATATAACGAATGCCTTGCCAAAGAACACGAAAGTTGCGTAGTACCTACGTCAGCTTCACCTTTTCTCTCATAGCTTTGACTATGTGCATTTCATAGTGATATTGATAATGTTCATGGTAGAAAACGTTAAGACCCTCAGATATGCAGTTGGGACATCGAAATATTGCAACATGGAAGATTATTTTCGCTTTTTCAACACGGATATCGAGCTGGGGAGCTTGTGCTGACGCAGTGGCCATGACGTGCTCGGAGCTACAATACACTATCACCACAAGTCTCGGTGCGTGATGAGTGCTTGTGTGGTGAGGTCGAAAACAACACTGTTCTCATTATCTACAATACCGATAATAATTCCGTTAACGGCAATGCAGGGAGAATTACAAATATACTGGCACAGACCGTGTACAACGAAGCCCACCTCCCCCACTTGAGTTGCCACGAACGAGCAGTTACTGGCATCGGGAAAGGAACAATATACATTATTTATTAATAGATTCATTGGCTTACTACCCCATATACGGAAAGAGAGCTACATCGGAGCTACGGCCAAACGTAAATCGAGCATAGAGCACTGGAGGAAGATGCAACTACGTACGCGAGGAGTAAGGTGGTTGATGCACCTTATTAACGGAAAAGTTCTTATGCAGTTTACCCTTTCTTTCATGAATTACCCTGTTTTTTTTTGTAGAAACAGCACTATTTAAAATGCTGTACGGAAGCTGCGCTGTGTGTGAAAGTGTTAAATGAGACACGAAAACTCCCGAATTTAAAAACAGCACGAAGAAACTGCACACAACCCACCTGGAATGCATCGATGGTGTTGATAACAATCTGGAGGCCAGCGGTGACGGGGCGAAGGTGCCCCTCCAGACACTGCTTCTGGCTCTGGTAGGGCGTGATGACCCCGATCTGCAACACAGCAGGTGCCGGTCAGCAGACGCAAGTATAATATTTAAATAGAGAAACTGTAAATACCCTATACCAGGAGTGCTCGTACTTTTAGGGGCTGCGAGATGGCTTTTACGGAGTGTAAATTCTTGTTATATTACTATATCTTTCAAAAATTTTTTTTAACATTTTAATTGGTTACACAAAAATAATTTGAAGAAATTTCATTTGTCATCATCGTGTGGGTTGGTAATTGTGTAGGCGTGCAAGAACATAATAAAACGTTCTCAAGAGGTGCCGGACATGAAGAAAGTTGGGAACCACTGTTCTGCTTGAGGCTCCGTACATATCATCCCGCTTACACTTCCAGTATGACAAGGAGGTAAACAGCGCATGAATAAGGGTTTGAGAACAGCACGAGTTTGCTCTAAACCTTTATCGAACAAGTGGCCATACACTTGCGGGCTGCTCTTCTAATGAGGACACTTGACAGCTCTCCGCTAAAGGGTTAACCTTTTACTGGGCGGCTGTAAAGGGCGCCCGAAGAAATAGCATCACAGAATGAATCATATATGAACGGGCATTCACCCAGTAACGAGTCAAGCTGCTCCTCACAGATCATAGATGTAGCGTCTGACTTTGAAAATGTACTGGAATTACACTTCACAGCTGTGACTGTGGTCTAGGTATGAATGAATGACACTTGGTTCAAAATTATTGCACCACAACGCAGTCAAGATGCACTGGACAAAAGTTAGCTTGCGCTGGGGGTAGGCAGAATAATGCACTATACCATACTGTTAATATTAGTTGGACACCTGATTTTTTAAAGGGGAGGGAAGGTGGGGGGGGGGATAGCGTTCTCTTTATGAAGATGAAGCTAACTCTACATCTACCAAATCATTTGCAGAAATGCTAGTCAAGTTGGTTAGCGTAGCATGTTTTCTTCCATTTCTTCAGATGTGCTGCGAGTCAAAACTATGAAAGCCAAGAACTTTAATAGTATAAATATGACATGGCAATTCAGGTTCGCATAGATTTGTTTGTTCGAGCAGATGTGTTAGCCATTTTATGCGTGCTAACATTTTTTTTATCATCCACGAACGAAGAGATGAGGTTTCCGCTCTGTATTTGTCTTCATACAGAGTATTCGTGTTCCTTTCCGCCCAAAAGGTGCCAGAAATAATTGAGTTATCGTCCTCACAACCTCTCGCAGGAAGTCCCGTGGGTCGGCCTAGACGTGGCAATGCCGAAACTGCTTTCTCAGCAATTTCACCGCCAAATGCCCCCCCCCCCATGGAGCTTTAATAGAAAGGCGGGAGCCATGAGGCTCGTCGGTGCAGCTCAAGTTTCCGGCCTGACTACAGCCAGTCGCCGTGTGCACCAATCGCATATTAGGTAGTACATCAGTTTGTTTCTCCCGCGTCACTTGAACCAATGAGATTAATGTGTGTTCGTTCGTTACAGTCGTCGGGTGCCAGAGGCACTCACCTTCATAGCTGAACTGCAGCAGACACGAACGCGTCACAGCCACGCCGGAATGGTTGGAACGCTCGCTGGCCTAACTTAAAGCTGCAGGGCTCCCTCTTCCCTATTCGAGCTCCTTGCCACCCCCTGCCTTCGCGAATGAAGGGGAGATGGCCGCAAGTTACGAGACATTCCAGTTTTTTTTTTTTCATGTAGAACATGGACGACGAACTTGAGCAGATGAGAAACACCTATGTTTTTTGCGGATGCGATAATAAAAAGCCTGAGGTGAGTCGCAATCGCAATTAGGGTTGCCAGCATTATCAAAACGCCGTTAATAACCCAGAATGTCGTCACTGTAGGCGATTCTGCCGCTTGAACATATGGTATTGTAGAGTAATTAACGAGTATATCTACATGCCTCACATCCCAAGGGCTAGGAGCAAACGTTACTTGTTGCTCGTAGCAATCACTTTCCTAGAGAATTTGGAAACAACAGTACCTAACTCGCTGCATTAACCAACAACACCGAAGTACTTCTAAAATTCCCTTAGATGCAGGAAGGAGTGGCGCGGTGTAACCCACTTCACTTGAACCCTTTCCTACTCGGTTCCTTAGCATGGACCAAGTTGAAATCGGAAAAACGTAGAAAATTCCTAAAAAATACACAACAGCAGAGTTTTGTTAGCAGAAGTTAACAGTTTTAGGGTTAACAAAACGACAGCAGATTTTCAAACAGTAAAAGAAAAATAAAAAAAATACAAAATTTCAACCAGCAAAGGAATAACTCAGAAAAAACAACAAAACTAGTAAAAGATGAATTCAGAGATAAAACAACAGAATTCCGGTCAGTAATACGTAATAAGTGCAGAGAAAACCGCACCAGCTGAATTTTAACTAGTAAAAGATGATTCAACGATAAAGTTCCTATCAGTAAAACCTAACAAAGTCAAAGGATTACCAAAACTGTAGATTTTTAATCAGCTACAGTAAAAGATTTAGCAGTAGTAGTAGTAGTAGTAGTAGTAGTAGTAGAAGCAGTATTAGTAGAAGAAGTTTTTACTCGCACTTCAGTGGCGCACTGCCTATATCGCGCAGAACTACTTCTGTGTTTGTCTACAGGCTCGTGCGCCGACTAGGGCGCGTTTTAAATTGTCAATGATTTTTGTCTCGGCTTTTCGGCCAGGAGGTCTCAGAGTGGTCAGTGCGCTACTGACAGGAAAAAGGCGCAAGTTGAGCATCTCAAACCCTCGGACACGGCTGAACGCTTTCGCTTAGCTACACCGCACGGGGGAAGGAAACGAAATAGAAGAAGGTAGAAGTCTAGCGGGAATAGGTCAGCCCACCTCCCGAAACAGAAGGGGAAGTATTGAGAGCCTTCCTAACTTTACAAAACTAACCTCGTCAGCAGGAACTGCGGCAAGTTGCAACATCTCCTGCAGATAAGGCACTTAGGGAACCTTGGGTGTGTGAGGACCAAATATATTGTGGCAGGGTGAGAGTAAAAGAATTAGATACGGCACCTTCATGTTCTGGAGTGTCGACACAGAAGACTGCAGTAGCGTGGCGATAAGCTCAGCCTCTCCCGGATTGCGAACATCTCCAGGCAATCTACCTCCTTCCTCCCTGCCTTCCTGTAACACGAGCAAAGCATAGGTACATATTAATAAAGGACGACTCGAGTAGTAGGTAGAGGGTCTAAAGTGCTTTTAGTTACGCTCGAGTAGTACGTCGTCATTTACATGAGTGAAATGCATGAAATTCATGAGTTCACTCAATGCAAATGATCTCCAAGGGCAAGGTTAAAGCAGCAAAGGGTCATTCCGCGCTGATGTCAACCTGAGGCTAAAATTTGAAAATTTGCCAAAATTCACTAAGAATAGCTTTTATATATACTAAATTAAAGCTGAAGACCTCTACTTTAAGAATCTGAAAAAAAAAAATTTTTTGAACCAAATTTCAGTAACACTCTGTCAAAGATGAACAATTTTGTAAAAAATAAACTTTAATACAGTCAGTACAATGCAACTAATTCAACTAATAATTTTCCATAGTAGTAAATAACCACTATGCTTTAAAATTATGTTACATAGTGATTTGCACTTAGAAGCCAATTATAAATTTTAAGTAGTCAGTTGAAATAATTATTATCGTGGTAAGTTATAGTTAAAATGAGTTATAAGACCCTAAGACTACCTAAAGATTGTTTAATATTTAGCTTTATTTATATTATTTTTGGTAAAAAATTCGCAGTGTAACGATCGTCACGATATTTTTGAAACGATCGCCACGGCGCTTCTTTGGCTTCTGAGGGAAAATGGTAATTGCACCTAACAAAACCTGTTAACATTTGGATAGCCTAATCCTTCATCTATTACTCCCATATAAAGTATTCAGATATTTATTAGTATTTTCAGAGAGTTTTGCACTTTTGTAGCACTAGGTCGAACTCAAGGTTGCATCTGGATAACGATCGTCACGGCCACTTTAAAAGCAAATGGCTAAAACAACAATAATCACAGAAAGTTAGGAATCGATCCATTGGCATTATTAGACACTGGTACTATAATGGTAAAAACCATATCAGGCTAATCACACAACTTTTAAGGTTATACGCTGAAATTAGGCAATAAGTATGCTCCGAATGTAACGATCGTCACGGTGGAATGACCCTAAATTTCAACAAAACATTTTTCAATAAGGTTAGAAGCTTAAAACAAAACGAGCTGAAAACGGTGATGAATGGATAGCATTTATTAGCATGGAACTCAATTTCATTAACTAGCATTGGTAATAGGTGGGAGACTAAATTACTTCTGACTATTTTTAGTTTGTCTTGGTGTCCAGAAATTAAAAGATCGCACACAGGTGACCTTTATTGTAGTCATGGGGCGAATATTCGCAACCGCGGAACGTCCGCAATTTTTTTACATCCGCATCCGCAGATGCTTAGATGGCAACATCCACAATCACATCCGCGGATGTCAGCACTGTAAAATCCGCAGTAAAGGAGGTGCCGATGCTCAGGTTTATCACTGTACACTATGCTCATCTATAGTGCTGAGAACAGCAAATTCTCATTTAGATTGAAATATGAATAAGCGCTGTCCTGTCAAGAAAGCACCATCTAAGTTTTTCCCCAACTGTTGTATAAACTGCCATTGTGAGAGGGTGTGTGAGTGGTGGGGCGAATATTCGCATCCACAACCGCTGAACAACCGCACATGTCAACATCCGCAATTGTATCCGCATCCGCGGATGTCCAAAAAATGACATCCAACCCATCACCACTTTATAGACGAATTTGTGTTTCTTGAAGATGAATGCATTTCTTGTATCACCATAAACAGTTTTCTACTTGATTGAAGTACCTTTGTTAATTGTAGAACATTTTATTGAAGTTTCATACCTACTGAAGTAACTACCTACTAACTATTTGGCAACTGGAATCGAACGTCAAGTACGATGTAGTCTTGGAGAAGAGTCAGAAGACATTCTACAACCACCCGTTGTTCGAGCTTACCATTCGTAAACTATAGGCTATAATTATAACTACTATCATAGGCCATACATTGTTCATGCCTCCCTTACAACAATGCCTCAAAGGGGTAAAATGCAGAAGGAAAGAAATAGTAAAAGTTTAGAAAAGCAGAACCTTAATAAATGAGCATACAATAATTCAACATCAGAGGACTGTACTATAGTGCAGAGTACTAAGCTCAGTGTTGCATAAAAGCAAACAATCATCTCAATACCATAGTATTATTAAATGGATTAAATTGATCATTCCCACCCACACGCTCCCTTTGACTTAACAACAGGAAGGTACGTGTAGTACGTAAAGCAATTTGGTGATCCCAAGCAGTGGAACAGAGAGCAGGAAAAGGAGCTGAAAAGCTCATCACAACAGGCAGCCATGGGTACAGCCGATACTATACACTTAGAACGGAAATAATAGCTTCAGCACAAAATTGACCATGTCTCATTTTTGCGTGATCAAATTTTCATTAAACTTGCAGGAAAATAGTGACATCTTTTGGCAACACTGTTAAATTTGTTAACATATTGCTGTGTCTCCTGATTGACAACTCTTTGAATTTTTTCTCTTTTCAAGGTGAACGACAATAATAGCTACTTGCATAGGTATTCTGCTAAAATGAGACATGGAAAAGTTCTAACTAATGAGGAGAAACAAATTATCATCATAGAAACTGCTAAAAGCACCTCTCTTGATGTTATTGCCCGAAAAATAGGACGCCATATTGACACAGTGACAAGATTCTTCAATTACCCTTCACCACTGAAAACATGATCAGATTCTGGACATTCAAGGACTGTTACTGATAAAGACATGTGAAATGTGGTTCGTCAGCTACATAAAAGACCCGGGCAAACAAGTAAATCCATTTTTATGGTTGCTGAGCTTCCTAAAGTGCCTAAAATCATTTGAAATGACATTCTTTACTCTATTGCTTATGTCAAATCCACTCTGAAATTGCCTTCTCCGACTCCAAGACATAAAATTTTAAGACTGAAATGGGCAGAGAAATACATGAAGATCAACATGAATGATGTTCTTTTCACCGACAAAACCCGGGAACCCTTGATGGACCTGATGGGTGAACTAAGGGTTGGGTGCTACCTGAAGGTGAGTGTCATCAACGCATAAAACGTCAACAACAGGGAGGTGGTTTTATGATATGGGGTGGTATCATAGGGGAGCAACTTGTAGGTCCGGTTAGAATACCTGATGGCGTGAAAATTACATCTGCATCATATTGTGACACGGTGAAGAAGGCCTCGGTCCCATGGCTGGATGACATACCCTTTTCGTTGCTTCGAAAATTAATTTTCATGCATGAAAATGCGTCTTCTCACTCTCCCCGTACTACCACAGCATTTCTGGACTCTTTGGGGTTCCATGGAGAAAAACTGATGGTTTGGCCACCATGCTCACCTGATTTAAACCCAATTGACAACATCTGGGCCCTTCTGAAAAGGTAAATTTACGCAGATGGAAGGCAGTACAACTCAAAATCTGTCTTGTGGGATGCTGTTGCTGCAGCAGCAATGCCAGTTCCACTTTATGCAATAAAGAAACGAACTGGTCGCATGGATTCAATGATAATTGAAGTTCTTAAACGTCATAGGGATCATGTTGACAAATACCTACGACTTTTTTAAGTCATTGTAAACTTTTGATTAATGATTTCTTATTTAATGCATATTTTTCTCATTTGCGTGGTTCATTTTTGCTCCTTTGGTGACATAAAACTGAATATTTTTTTAGTATTATTATTATTATTAAATCAAACCAGGCTGGCGACGTAGGTACGGAGAAACTCCATGAGGATAACAAACCCCCACGTAACCAACCCAGCGGGTGGAGAAAACAAAAGAATGAAGAAAAAAAAAAAAGAAGATCCGAGATCACAGAATAGCTCTGTGTACAGATCGTTTAAAGCTGCCAATACCAGCACCAGCAAAGACAGAGCCATCAAGACCATTCCANAAAAAACGAACGGGAAAACTGGCCCGTACGGCATCGCAACGGTTCCAAGGCAAACTCATGAAGAGCACCAGTCCGCCGAGTATACCTCACCCGAAAAGTTATAACAGCCGCTCAGTGAAATTAGTAAAATTGACAAAAAAAAATTTCTAGAACCAAGGCAAACTCATGAAGAGCACCAGTCCGCCGAGTATACCTCACCCGGAAAGTTATAACCGCCGCTCAGTGAAATTAGTAAAATTGACAAAAAAATAATTTTTCTAGAACCAGCACGATTAGTCGTTTGAAAATTTACAGACACTATAAGCATAAGTTTAACTTTCTATGAAACTTTCACTGAAATTTATGGCCAAATAGTCGAGATGTAGTCAATTCTCCGATAAAGCTATTATTTCCGTTCTAAGTGTAGGATAAACAAACCTTACCCACCCAACACGATACTCGAGTTCTACTCATTTCTAAACCTAACGCATAAGGCACTGCACTCATCATAAATAGGCCTACGTCAATAATCGGTACGCTTGCATAAGCACACGCGTATCACAGTGTCTTAATCAATCATCACCAATAATCAATAATACAGTATATAGGGTCCAACTCTACTACTTCAGCCCATTCAGTTCCCAAAACAACCCACGTAAGGACTCCCCAGGAGTCGTGAATACCGAGGTGCGTAACTAACCAGAATATAAACTAAAGAGACAAAAATCATATATTTCTCACAAAGATAAGTAGGTACTAAACAGAATATGAACAATGCAGTGTCAGCACTCATTTTTATACTAATTATATAAGGTTCAAAGTTAGGAAAAAGTTTGTTAGCGCAGCGATGCTAAGCAGCATCGCGCCGATGGTGAAATAGTTTGTCTCAGCATTTCTGCCGGAAAATCGTGATAAATGGCGAACTCTCATAAGTGAGTTCTGTGTCTCAAATTTATAAAGCACGCGCATCTCCAACCCTACACGGTTCGGCAGAACGAATTCTCTCAGCGGTGGGGCACCGGGCAGCGCTATCGTCCTTCACGACAACTTTGTGTGCGTATTTGTGTACGCAGATCGTGTGCGTGTGAGCAGCGTTCAAGTTTGTGCGCCGCGCTGCTCGCTGTATCGCTGATTAAGTTAGGTTAGGTTAGGTAAGGTAAGGTTTGGTAAGGTTAGAAAAGTTAGTTTGGGTTAAGTTGGGTTACGTTAGAAAGTTAGGTAAGGAGGGTAGGTTAGGTTAGAAAGTTAGGTAAGGAGGGTAGGTTAGGTAAGAGTAGGTTAGGTTAGGCTAGGTTAGGTTAGCCTAAAAAGTGTTTATTTCAGTGGTAGCGCGCGCAGGAAAGCTTATGTGAACGCAAAGTGGTCGTGAATGACGATAGTGCCACCGGGCAAGAGACGAAAAGCGAAAATAGAAGCTGAAGGAAGCGTCAGAGCGGACGGTCTCTTTAGTGGCCCTTCGCAACACTTGCGAAGGTAAGAGCCCCGCCCCCTTTATCGGTGGCCCACCTCGCGCAACAGAAGGGGAAATATACATAACCTAACAAACTAACCTTCTCAGCAGGAACTGCGGTCAGCTGCATCATTCCCTGCGGAGAAGGCACCCGGGACAGCCGCCTTTGCGTTCGTGAGACCCATAGCCTATATATTGTGGTAGAGAAATGGCCCGCCAGAACATACCCTTGAGGGTTTAGTTGTTTAAGCCTCCCTAGACACAACTACGGTGATTCAACAGAGGAAAAAGAAGGGGCATGAAGTATATCGACAGAAATACAGAGCTAATGCACAATGGTGGACCAACGCGAATAGGAAGAGCAGGTCGGGGAGAAGAGGAAGAAGAGATCAAAGTAAGTTCAGTAGGAAAATGAAATCAATCAGGAAGGAAGTAAAGGGGGCACGAAAGACAGACGTCCCGAGGGCCTAGCTAATGACTAAGGTAACCTACACGAGCCCCAGGGGTCGCCGCGCCCCATAACATAGGATGGGCGAACCTAACTAACGTAACCATATGGCCCATCCTATGCCCTCTGAGGGGCATCAGTAAGAGTATGAAGATGGAAAGAAGCAAAGTGGGCACGGAAGATAGACGTCCCGAAGGCCTAGCTAATGGCTAAGGTAACCTAGACAATCTCCTCTTGGGGCACTGCTCCCCATAACATAGGATGGGCCATGGCTGAACTACGTAACAGGTAACTCACGCGCAGGTAGCGTGTTAAGCCCCGCCCACTCCTTTTCAGCTGTGACGTCAGGTGGAGCGATACATACATAGCAAGCCGAGTTAACTAGTTTATGCCTGGTACTTGCTTTATAAATACGGTGAGCGTGCGCTTCCTTGAAGCAAATTAGAAGGGTAATCAGTTCTGCACGATCACAGCTGTTCACAGTGCAATGCAAGAATCTGTTTGCTAGAAATAAGACAACAATATGTCAAACAAATAGGATGAAAAACAAAGAAATCAATTACAATAACATAGTTATGGCTTTTGTATGGCTTACTTCATAATAATCACATTATCATTTTGCATACTAGTAGCTACGTTCCAACGTCAAAAAAAAAAAAACGCGGAAGAACATATCTCACAGAAAAAAAATACAGCTGCATACGTATTACCGGTGGAATATTAAACGCTCTAGATGTAATTGTAAGTCCAAATTTATGAACTGTATCTGCGAAATTTGTGTTTTAAATAGCTTTTCTTTTAAAAATTATACAAATTGTCAAACGAAGGAGTGTTTTTTTTACTAGTTCGAGCTCCATATTTCACTCGTTCAAAGGTAAAGGTAAAGGTAAAGTCAACTTAGACCACACCCTCACCTGGGAAACCCACATGCACTGGTTTGTGCTGCGGGTATAGGCCCACTGGCCCCAGATAAGTAAGTGTAGTCGCAGTCGCCCTCGGGTTACGAACTATGGCGCCAATTTGACGGAAGGAACAAATAACCCGAGACCCCCCACCCCCCTCATCTCTGAGGAAAGCAGTTCCGCCAAGTAATTGAACAGTTTCCCCGTCGACATACAATTTTCTCTCAAACTTTCCCAGAGAAACGTAATTTTGGGACCAATTTAGCTAGACAAGCGATCACAGCCTAGGAAAGATTTTATTTTCATAGCTTCCTTAAGAGAAAATAGTGTTGTCTGTGGTTACTTGGAAAAATTTAGAAAAGAAAACCGAATTACTGATAATTACGACGTTGTAGTTTCTTATTTTGCTGGGGTAAAAAAAGTCCGATGGCAGCAAAAACTGAGTATACTCATTTGCTGCCAAAATCTAATTTTTTCGCTACTCTGGATCTTCAGAACAATAAAGAAGATTCAAAAAGTTCATATTTCCTTGTTCAAGGCAGCCAAACATCAAACACCAGCTCATTGTAGCGGAAACTAGAGCACTCTGAGAGCGCTTACCTCCGCCATGCGCGGCAACCGTAGCAAATAATTCAAATTGGCTCTGAAACCATAATTTTTTTGTATAAACTCCAAAATCTAATCATTTGTGCCTTTTGATAGTAATACAGCTTGTGCAATTTTTTTCAAGATCCGTTCATAATTTTTGAGTTATACTGCTAACAAACATTAAGACAAACATGAGTCAAACATACAAACGAACAAACCAATGTGCACCAAAATTTCATCATTATGTATATTAACATTACTAACAACCCCTATAGATTTCATAAAGATCCATTTATTTATTTTTTTTTAGGTAATGTGCTAACAATATTAAAATTAAAAACAGTAATAAACGAACGAACAAACAGATCATTAACAAAGTTTGGTCATATACTCTTTGTTATATATCAAACAACTGATGTTAATTTCTTAAAAATTCATCCATAAATTTTTGAGTTACGGCATTCAAAAAAATGAGGCAGACAAACAAACAAACGGATGGACATATCTTCACCAAAAGTTAATCATCTGTTTCTCCTCACCTAACAATCACTGTAAATTTCATCAAAATCGGTTCATAACTTTCTGAGTTATCTTGGTGACAGACAGAAAGACAGACAAACACACAGACAGCCAGGCAGACAGACAAAGAAAACTAAAACATAACCTCCTTGGCAGAGGTAATAATGGTATAAATGACTTAGGAATACTATTGATATTTGCGCAACACCGACGTTCTTCGCATTACCTGACGCGTCATACGAGGAGACGCGCGGAACGGTCTCAAAATGGTCAAGCGATGAATTATTACCCCCGCCAAGGAGGTTATGTTTTCGTCGTGTTTGTCTGTCTTCTCGTTTGTCTGTCTGTCACCAAGAAAACTCAGAAAGTTATGAACCGATTTGGACGAAATTTACAGGGGTTGTTAGGTATGTTAGGAGGAACAGATGATTAACTTTTGGTGAAGATATGTCTATCCGTTTGTTTGTTTGTCTGCCTTATTTTTTTCAATGCCACAACTCAAAAAGTTACGAATTTATTTTTATGAAATTAATACGAGTTGTTACGTATATAACAAAGAATAAATGGCCCAATTTTTGGTAATGATCCGTTTGTTTGTTCGTTCGTTTGTCACTTTTAAATTTTATGCTTGTTAGCACAATAACTCAAAAAATAATGAATCGATCTTTATAAAATTTATAGGGGTTGTTAGTAATGTTGGAAGATATAAATGATTGAATTTTGGTGCAGATCGGTTTGTACGTTTGTACGTCTGACTCACGTTTGTCATAACGTTTGTTAGCAGTATAACTCAAAAAGTTGTGAACGGATCTTCAAGAAAATTGCACAAGCTGTTATTACTAGGTATCAAAAGACACAAATGATTCGATTTTGGAGTTTTTACAAAGAAAATTATGGTTTCAGAGCCAATTTGAATTTTTAGCTACTGTTGCTTCGCTTGGC
The DNA here is from genome assembly GCA_001587735.2 of Parhyale hawaiensis. NCBI lineage: Eukaryota > Metazoa > Arthropoda > Malacostraca > Amphipoda > Hyalidae > Parhyale > Parhyale hawaiensis. The sequence continues at coordinate 388,838 of LQNS02277099.1, read as the reverse complement.
GGAGTTAAGCGATCTCAAAGTGCTCTAGTTGAACCATGGGATGGGCGGTCTTGACTAACCTAACCCTATAGCCCATCCTATGCCTCCTGAGGGGTACACTTATCTTAGCAGTTGAGAGTCTGACCACTCAGTATGCTTACCAAAACATCAAACACAACATAAGGCATGAAGGGCGAGGTGTTGGCTGTGTCCAGAGAATTGTCAGAGGAGAGCTCGCCCTTGTAGAAGTAGTGGCACGGGAAGTGGGCAATGCTTGG
>LQNS02277099.1:369737-380507 GCA_001587735.2 Parhyale hawaiensis | reverse complement strand
CGACATGGGTATCAGAAGAGGTATTAAAATTCTTTTTAATTTCAGTTCCACTACGGTTATCGCTATTTTGATCAATGCCATTAGATTCAGAATCAGTAGCAACATATTCATCAGCATTCACACCTTGATCCTTTTGAGAGAGCTTTTTGTGGCGCTCTTTAGTCTTAAAAGCACTAAGCCTACTTTCTGGATCAGAGCTAGATATGAAGGACTTAGATGATTCTTCCAGCTTTGGGCGAGACGACGGCGCTAAGTCATCAACACTTTCTACTGGAGGTGATTCTAACACTGGCCAGTTAATCACACTTCGTCGCTTTGCTTTTCTTTTCAGGAGGATTTCCTCTTCACTTTCATCACTGCTACTTACTGCAGCGATGGGTGGATGACTTTCATCACAGTCAGAGTCCGACAAACTGGGCTTTTCTTTAACGTTGGAAAGCTTCTCATTCACACAATTGTCAGCTCTGTTATCCTCAATACTGCCATAGTTTGCCTGGTCATTTTTAAAGGAAACTTTTTGCAAAACATCTGTCTCGCTAGAATTATTAAAAATCGCAGTCGACTGATCCGCTAATAAGTTAGAATTATCAGCAGCCGCATGCTTTGTTGTAGAATTTTTTACCTTAAATGCAGCACCAGCAGTTAGATCAAGAGGAAGCTTTTCCAGTAATACGGAGCAGGCTTTCTTTTTTAATAAAACTTCTTTCTGGAACATAGATATGACTTTAACAAAAGAAGCACCTTGTACAGCAGTCTCCTGCTTGTCCTGACTACTCGATGGAGGAACCTGAGGAGCGAGCAAAGTTGGCTGTGGGCTGGCAGGAAGTTGACAAGTGACAGGAGAAGATTCCACAGCAGGATCATCAAGAGCAGGAGCAGGAGCTTCAGTCTCCATAGGCACCACAGATGCTGCATTGCAATCAGAACTATGATCAGCGATAGCAGCTTCCTCGAATTTATTCTGAGACCCAAGAGGAGAAACGAGGGCTGCTGCAGCTGATTGATGGACTTCTTGAACAACGTCACTCTCCAAAGATGGTGAGTTTATATTGTTTTCAGTTTTGACTACAACCTCAGCCTCATCATCAAGCACTGCGAGATCATCCATCTCATCCGTTGGAGGAGGCAATACAGTTGGGTCAATAAAGGTTATCAATGATGGAACTGAATTCCTATTAGAGTGTTGTCCTCTGTCAGTTACTTCCAGCTTTTCTCTTTTTATTTCTGTAAGCTTGCATATTTGGGCATCCCTTTCAGCCAATTTCTGCTCGAATTCCCTTTCCCTTCGCTCCTTTTCTTCTTGCATACTTCGAATTTGCTGCTCCAGCTCGTGTATCTTCAACTTGTCCTGGTCGACATCAGCGAATGGCCCCGCCTTGTCTTGGTCACGGCATGATGCACTTGGCTCAATTTTTCCATCATCACAGGAACCACTTGCTTGAGCAGCGCTACTGTTGGAACCCACAGAGGCAGTCTGAGAAGTTTGACCAGCACAATCAGCAGTGGCTCTATCATTGGCTCCAACGTTTTCAATATTAGGTAGATCAAAAAGTTTAGATAGATGCTTCTGAGCAACTTTCAAGACATGTGAATCACTAACGGGCTGCTGCTTTTCTAGATTAACGTTTCCAGTACTGAAAATCTTGGCTTTCTTTGATGGCGGAACATTATCGTCTGATGGAGAGCTGCGTTTGTTTGAAGCATTTCTTGAAATACTGTTGCCCTCAGAAGATCGTCTGCCAGGAGTGCTAGCAGTTGAGCAATTACTGAATATGCGAGGCATGAGACAGCTCGTGTCATCTTCATCATCACTGCTTATGACTACCACTGCATCAGAAGTAACATCAGCGTTGACAGCAGATGCTGGAGAGCTCGCCTCTGCTTTCAAACCTTTACCAATAGGGTCAGTAGAATCAGGAGTACTTGTTGAACAACTGGGCATTTCACTCTTGACAGTTGACTGCTGGTGGTTTGCTGTTAACTCAACAGCTGCGGCTTCAACAACAGGTGTGGGGGATTGAACAACTGAAGCTGAGGCTTCAGTAACAGGAGGTATTCCAGCAGCTGTGCTTAAGGCACTATGTATGTCTATCTTATTGCTGGGGCTTGCCAGAGGATACAGTTGCAAAAATATAAAATGAGGCTGCAAGTTGCCATTATGAAGCTGCTCGAACGGAACGCCCAGTCCCAGAAGAGTGCCTGGATGCAAAGTTCCTCTTTCACCAGGCAGCTGGAGAATATCAGGGCCCACGAAAGTCCGATTGTTTCGCTGAAAAAAAAAGCAGTTACAATGTATTCGTATGTGCGTTGAACATAGCAATAATTATGCTCATCACCTCACAAGCCAATGATTAGAAAAACGTACAAAGTGAACAGTTAACAAGAGTGAAGGAGAAAGGGCTACAATATTACTATTCATGTAACTAAAAACAACTGAAGAGACCCTTGAGCAGCCAGACACATGCAAACAGCTGTTATCACATAGCTACATACATTAGTTCACGTTTGCACAGACACTACAGCTGTGTTCAAGCGGGGATATACAAGAGGCATATAGTAGGCCAAGAAATATGGAGAACTCAAACGAGCAAGACAACCGTGTATAAGATTCACAAGTGGAAAAAGAAGGGGAAGAACAGAAAGATTAATAGAAGTTGGAATATAAAAGAAGTAAATAAGGTACAGAGAGAATCATGTCTCACAGGTATAGCCAATTAGGAATCCGTAATCTATGAGGTCTTCAGATTAGGACGAGTACACCTAACCCAATGTACCTTATCAAGGCCTCTTAAAGTACAGGCCAGGGTCTGAGCTTCGAAAACGGTCCAAATTCCGTGCAGTACCTGGGCAAATTATTAGACACAGCCTGATAGTTTTGATACGTACTCTACATATCTAGAATATATCTAAAGAGAAACTTCTATTTCAACTACTTAAAAATTACATATTCTGATAGTTTTAGTTTTCTAGCCAGATAAGCCCGAAATATGCTGAGTAGGTACCAAAAGTATTAGATTGCATGTAATCATTTGTCCACGGACTCTACCGATAAATTCAACTTGATGACGTAGAGACCCAGACCTGTACTTGAGGCCTTGATCTTATGCCACTTGACAGGAATGGATACAAGTCAATTACCTACCTACACAATAGACAGATCGAGTTCAAGGAAAAAGATGGGTGTGAATTTCCCATGCTATTTGTGCACAATATCACCACTAACTAAAACAAATGTGACTACGGCGCACACCTGGAATGCCATAATTCATTAACAAAAGTAAGCCCTATATGCAGCAGTTTGCAGAGATACAATTTTTTAAATTCAATTGGTTTACAAACGCCATTCATGAATTACATGTTGAAAACTGAAAAAAATAACCTCACAGAAAATAGTGTACAAGCTAAAATGAAAAAAACAGGTGCCAATAAACTTGTTTAACTTAGTTCATCCAGATCAGCTGCAAATTTTTTTACTCCTTTATTTCAAGAATGGCTCATAGTGATCACTTAGCCAGGCTATCCTCAATTCTGTATCAGTACCATAAAATAATTCATGTCGTATTTTTATTTAGAAATATTTATATCCTTCCTGCCACGCTCTATGGAAATAAGATAGGGAGAAATTGATCTAATCCTAAGAGGCACTTCTTGACAATTTGATAGGAAAGAATTCAACTGCAGGAGACTGTATTGTACTGAGTTTCTAAAAAATATTACATTTTCAACTGGCTGCTGTTTCAATACGCTTCAAACAAAAGAACAGATCCTATTTGGGTTGGGAATGTACCTATCTTATATACCGAAACACAGCAGATAATTGAAATTACAACATTTTTGAGACACCCAGTATGGATACAAATCTCGGGCGAATACACTCCTACAGGGCTCGCACTCGAGTGCTCCAGCTGAGGCACCTGAACTTGCCTACATCACCGTGTTTGGATATGTTCAAAGTTCAAAGGTGCTACGGGAGATGCCACTGGCAGCACCATATAATATAAAATACGGTATATATCCAATTTTTCAGGTAAATTGCTGAATTTCCATTTAAGAAGCCTTCTGAAGAGTAAAAAGCATATGAGACAACGGGGGTTTTCCTGAACTACTAATTTTCTGCCGTCATTTATAATAGCGGCTCGGGCCACTAGTATAATTATAATAACCTCTGCAAAGGAGGATATGGTGTTCTTGGAGCTTGTCTGCCCGTCTCAAAGATAATTCAAATAGTTACGGACGAACTTCACAAGAGATGCACAGGGATTGTTAGGTATGATAGGATGAATGGATGACCAACTTCTGGTGAAGAGCCGTTTAACCATTTGTCTAGCTACCTGCTTTTTTTAGGCGGCCTAGTTCAAAACACTGCAAACGGATTTTCAATAAATTTACAGAAAATATCAGGGATGTTACCGAGAGCAAATTACTAACTTTTTCGGATAAGCTGTTAGTCTACTTGTCTCTGTTTATTTTCCCATCTGTCAGTAACAATTAAACAGATTATGAATAGATCTTTATAAAATTCTAGAAACTTTTAGGAATATGGCGAGAAAAAACACATGACCAAATTTTGGCAGATCTTTTGTTCATTTGTGATTGTCTCTTTCTGTTTGTCGAAACATAATTCAAAAAGTTACTAACGAATCTCCATATTTACAAGTACTCCTAGGGATTAACCTGGAGGCATTTGATATTTTAGTTTTGATAAAATATGCTTGTGAGAATCCAAGGGTGCCGGAACACGCCTTTTTTCTCATCATAAGCAAACTTGACAACGTGTAGGACTTGACCCAGGGGATCGTACTGTCCTTTACATTCTGATCGCGTTTTCAGAAGTGCTTCTCATTCCAATCGTTACAAGTTTATACACTTTGATTGTTTTAGAGGAATGTTTCAATAAGATAAAGGGGGATTAATCAGTTTCTTTTCGAATGTTCAGATTGCTAGCCAGGCCGCCGCGCGGGGCACTAGCGGTTAAGGAGTTCCGCCAGGTCGAGCGGCCGTCGGCTGAGTGGCGCAGCCCTCCGCTAGCCAGCATCCAAATCGGGGGTTGAGCTGGCCTGCCTGTCCATGTCCACGCCACCATTTGGTCGCGACGAAGAGGTGGGAGGCGTCCACGGTGAGCACAAAAAGACGTGCTCCCTTTCGGCGCCCCTGGCTTGTCACAAGCATATTTTCTTACATCTCGCTAACTTAACACCGTGTAGGACATATTATTTTAAGGCCCGAACGCGTATAAGGGACGAGAAAGCGAGCAAAGATCAGATTGTATGGGCAGAGACTAAGGTTATATTTCAAGTCCAAGTTTGTTCAATATCAATTATATAGCCCTCAAAAGATTAGGTCGTTAATGGTCCCAGGTAGTACAGAAGGGAGACATGGTTAGAGAGGTCACTTTCCGGATCCGCGTCGGGCGGCATGAGGTACCTTTAATGTAAAGAAGAAACATAGTCCCTGGAGACATGGGCGCAGACCCTTACCCTAGTGGATCAGAGGATGTCGTAGGTGGAACCGTCTTTCAGATCAAATTTTTTTGAGAAAAAACGAGGTTGAAGATACAAGTCAGAGGCTGGTCCCTGCTTTGGAAAACCTTGGGTGAGACTAAGGTATGTTGTATTAGTTACGCGAGGGTAAGGAGACTACCACACATTAGCTAGCTGATTTTAGATGTCATGGATGTTTTGCGCGCTGATCAAACATGTTTAGTAAAATTGCAGCGCCCGAATTTTGTAACGACAGTCGCCAAACAGCGAAAGCAGCTATAGCGTGACCACAAAGAATATTATCAGTATGAAACAGGTTGAAGTAATGGAAAATGCGGTATAATCGCAGACTTGGTGATAAAGTGGTGGAAATCAGTATAAAACCACCCCTAAAAATGCCAAGTTTTTAATTATACTACATTTTCCATGTAAATTTGAGTGTTGCTTCCATGTCTCATGAGAATCAGTGTGCATCAGTTTCATGAAAATTTTCAAGGAAAAAGCTTTGACCATAAGTACAGTTTTACGGGTGGAAATAAGTATGAAACACTTTTGAAAAATTGGTTTACCCGCTTTACTTCACAATTCAAAAGAAAGAATAAGTTCACATTCAATTCGTAAACAACCCTAATTAGATAGGCATTGAAGGGTGCCCAGCAACTGCAACAACCACAAAACATACCGATCACTTCAAGACGAGTTTTTAACTGTAGCATGACTTCCCAAACTTCATGTATCGAAACAAAAACTAAAAACGGATCCTGCTTTTACTGCTCACTACAAGAGGTTGCGTGTTGAATGGGTGAAAGCAAAAATTACATGGACGGAGAATTGGGACAATGCGATCCTTTTCAGACGACAAGTTTAATTTGGACGGGCCTGACGGATCTCGGTGCTAATGCTATGACTTGAGAAAAGAAGAGAAACTGTTTTCAAAAAGACCATTTGGAAGATCAGTAATGATCTGGGGAGCCTTTTCTGCCTCTGGAAAAGCCAAGTTAGTAGTGATGGTACGTAAAGAAAACTCCGCTCGATACATTAGTGTTAGAAGTTTTATTTTATTTCTGCATGATGTATATGACAATGATGCCGCTTTTCAGCAGGACAATGCAGCCATCCACACCTCAAAGCTAACAAAAGACTGGTATAAAATGAAGAACATTTCAATGTCAATGTTTTCGGTCTGCCACGTCTACGGACTTGAACCCAATAGAAAATATATTGGAAATTTTGCCACGGCGAGTTTACCATAATCGACGTCAATTTGCAGATAAAGAATCCATAAAATTTTCTATAAAAGAATATTGGAAGGAAATTCCCACCGAAACTCTCAAATATCTCACTGGTTCAATGCAGAACAGGCGTGTCGCAGTATGTAAATCTGAAGGGAATACCTATAAATACTATATGTTGTGGAATTTTCTTATAAACAGAGATAATCAAAGTGTCTTATACTTATTTCGACCTTTAAAACTGTACTTTTGGTCGCAACTTTTTTTTTTTTTTTTTGAAAATTAATCATGAAACAGATTATACATACCGATTCTCGTGCGATACAGAACACTCAAATGTTCAACGAAGAAATGTGGCATATTAAAAAGTTATTAGCATATTTACTGGGTGTTTCATACTTATTTCCACCTCTTTATAAGTTGGCGGGGAGCAAATATTAGTAAGATTCTCATAGGAAACATCGCAGATAGGCCTGGAGCTAGCGCTCTGTGGATATTATTAGTTCTTGATATTAGAATACTCAGGTTCATTCGAAGTAAAATAGCTTAAACAAAGAGGTCCTAACTTTGCCTTTGGGAAAATAAGAACGTCACCTGGACGTTTTCTCAAGATTTAACTGCTCGTGTAGTCCTCTGGGTATTCACGGAAGTTTCAGGGTGGCAAAGACTTCCGGTCAGGAGGAAGCTAACGACCCAACCTTTGTGGGATTAGAAATGGTAGTATCTGAGACGTGCGTTGTCCTGTAGAAATTAGGTGCATTCATTGAGGATCAGCTTTCTAGCAACATCTGAGCTGCTGTCGGAAGATGTGGAATGACAAGGTGTTAGAAGGGACAAGCTGTGGTGACGCGTCTTCCCTCATTGAGGTGTCGACATTTCACACAAGTGAACCCTAGGGGCAGGGCCATGCACTTCGCGAGGAACTGTAATGATTAAAATCGTATTGCTTTGAACACAGTTTTACGAGCTTGGAGTTCTAGCTCTAAGAGCGTTGGGTCGCTCAACTACAGGCGAACGGCCTTTGTACAGTTACAATTTCGGCTGGTTGCTTGACCTGCTGGCATAGAGAAGTCTCAGTCGTGTTGCAGACTGAATGGTGCTAGACTGTTCAAATCGATGTACCAAAATGGTATCAATATGAAGAAGCCTGGGAATAAAGTGTCACTCTTCACGAAGTGCTGAATTAACCGAAGTTTAATCTTTCGCCTATGATTTTAGTGTTTAATTTTCACCACATCGAAATGAAATCGGCGTCCAAATACTATTCCCCGTTTGGGTGAAGGGCCAGAGTGACATCACAGGCGTCAAACTCGCCGCGCGCTATGTACGTTTGCAACTATTCTGTGAACGTGCGTGCTGCGTTCAAGGTACGTGTGCTGTGTGCCATTGACACAAGTCACTGCATCGAAAACTAGGTTAGGTAAGGTTAGGCTAGGTAGGGCTTATTGTAGTGGTTCTGGTGGTGGCAAAGCGGCAAGGAAGCTTACTTGAACGTACGCACAGCGATGAACATACACATCGCGGCGAGTTTGACGCGTGCAGCCGGACAGATTATTGAGTGAAGTCTTGAGCCCTAGTGGGTTCCAAAACAGTGCACTCTGAGGAGTGCCCACAAGAAGCTGGAAAGGGAAGCTCCAAAAGCTACTACTTACGGCAAGCATAGTATGAATCCCAGGGAAGCACTGAGACCCTAATACACGCAAAACCTGAGATCAAGCAGTGCTGAACAATCGCGTTCCATGGTCGAACCGGTGGAGGAAGGGCACAACCTCAGTACCGTATATAAGAGCCAAAATCGCCACTGCTGGAGAGATTAAGGTAGACTCGGATATAAAATCCTGAAACCCAGTGGGAGAAATTCTCATAGGCTACGGAACAGGTTTACTCGTACAGTTTCGTTTGAAGGTAACATCTGCAAACATGAAAGGTCTGGATAGTATTTTCAGAGTACAAGACCCAGGCGAGCAGCGCTATGAGCAGGAATTGAGTTAACTGGAAGCAGATATGAGCATCTCGTACCGTTGTATTAGACAGCGAACTGAAGGTGGTTTTCCTATCTCACTGCCAAGGTGAGTTATCAACTTGGCACATAGAAGAACTCACTCAGACTTCGGAGAGAACGAGATTCTATTATAGGCATATTCTCAATCTTTTGAAATTTATGCACTGCAGTCGTAAACTGATATGAAATCACCAGATAATCTGACGGTAGTTAGAATTTACAGGGTAGACACCTTGTCAGAACAGCGGTGTTCACTCACGCTCCGAAAGTGTGGACTGTGAAGTAACTTCTGAAGTAGCAAAGCTTTAGGCTGTGTACTGATATGAAGAACTTTAGAGATAATACCGAGAAAGACTAGCGTGGATAATTATAAAAGTCATAGTTAAGAGCCCTCGCAGTCTGAAGCTTGACACTAGGTGAAGAACTCTCAGCAAAGCTGGGAAAATATAGTTGAGCAGGGAGGGCAGAAGTTTCTGCACACTCAACTTTTATTTTTAGCAAGAATGACCAAGACTTAATTTTCGATCTTGGCAGAAACTTTGAACGTGTAGTTGAACCAATATCCAACAACAAGATAGCAGTGTGAAGGTGTTAAGGATTAACAGCGTAAGTACCCTGTCGGGGACAATCGAATTCTGCAAACTAGCCTTCTGCAGCAGTGTTACTAACCTATATATGAAACCTTCAATAGGTAGCTATATATTTAGTGAGAATACGGTGATCACTTGCGTGGATGGTTATCAATACGTCATAGATGAGAGACTCTCGCAGTCTGACGCGAGGCACAGTGGAAAGCAGATCTCCCAGTCTTTTCTCTCAGGTTTTTAATTGTTTTCCCCAATTTTTTCTGAGTTTTTTTATTTTTGCTCTCTCGTTGCTGTCTTGGCGCAATGACAAGTCCGCACCCTCGACTCCTAGACAGATACTGAGCGACATGGACCCAACTCAAAGTCCGTGCCCAGACACTTGCAGCGAGAGAGCATGTTTCCAACTTCCTCTGCTGTCTTAAGAGGGGCGCATGTGGACTTGTCGCCATGACATGTCCGTACCCAAGGCTCTCAGACAGGCATTGAGTGACATGGAACCAACTAAAGTCCGTGCTCAGACCTTGCAGATATAGAAGTTTCTTTCAAACATCTTTCTTTCATTTTTCAAGTTCAATTCTTTCATCTAAATTCTTAGAGGGCATAAATATTTCACACGAGGCAATGATCGCCGGGAGGACGGTGTCGATGTGGTCGGAGGCAGGCACGAGAGCGCCTGCTCCGCCCACACTTCGCAAGAGGGCATGGAGAGGCAGGCCAGCTCACCCCTATGTGGATACTGGCTGGACGCCACCTGGCTGAGAGCTGTGCCACCCAGCTGACCGCCGTCGGCCTGGCGGAGCTCCGTAACGGCTGGTGCGCGGCGGGCTGGCTAGCGACCTGAAATTTTTTCTCGAAAATAAACGGTGATTAATCCCTCTACATCCTATTGAAACATTTCTCTTGAAAAATAAATCAAACTGTATGAACTTGTAACGATTGAAATGAACTTGTAAAGATGATAATGTAAAGAATAGTACGATCCCCTGGGTCTAGTCCTACACGGTTTCAAATGAGTGACAGGTATGAAAAAAGAAAACCTGGACTGGGCCTAATGTGAATTTTTTGTCAAGACTGCATTGCTTGACGGAAGTATGCGCTCTCAAAGTGCTTCTCCAATTATTATATAGGTTAAAATGACTATCCTTTGGTAAATTATAAAATTGAAATAAAGTCGACATGAACTAATATAAAAACTGTACCTCTTCACACTATCCCAGACTAACTAACTACACATCTGCTGACTGTACGGGGACGGGCGCCCGGCCCCTGCTCACAGCTTGGTTCATCCGCTCTTTGTGTAGGACAGACATTTTCCCCCCATGACTGTACATATTCATTTTCTTCCCGCCCTATATAACGACTACAACTGTACCACTCGTCACAACCATAGCTGACGCTTTTTCCTCCGACTGCACTCGCCCGATTTTCCTCCGCTTCCCGTGCCGCTCGACGCGTATATAAGGACTCCA
>LQNS02277099.1:306328-323962 GCA_001587735.2 Parhyale hawaiensis | reverse complement strand
TCCTTAGTAACTCCTCTACCACTGGACACTTCCAGATTTCCTGTATGTCAGTTTCATTTTGAGATATAGGCTCTATAATGAAAAAAAAAACACCCGCGGCGAATTCACCCCAAGGCGAAATCACCCCGTTCTACCCTATCCTTCCTGCCACGCTCTATGGAAATAAGATAGGGAGAAATTGATCTAATCCTAAGAGGCACTTCTTGAGAATATGATAGGAAAAAATTCAACTGCTGGAGACAGTATTGTACTGAGTTTCTAAAAAAAATATTACATTTTCAACTGGCTGCTGTTTCAATATGCTTCAAACAAAAGAACAGATCCTATTTGGGTTGAGAATGTACAGTCGTACCTCGGTACTCTACCATAATCCGTTCTGAGGTGGTGGTCGAGTACCGATTTGTTCGAACACCGAAACCAATTTTCCCATAAGAAATAATGGAAAGTATTTTAATCCGTTCTTATCATTAAGAAATATACCTAAAATATTATAAGAACGTGTATCTAAACAACAATGAAGACGTAAATGTGCACAAGTAGTACATGATAAAAATAAATCAGGCAACTTCTCCATTTCTTCCATTATCTAAGGCCTTTGCTTACTAATTTCTGTCACTCCCAGTGCAACATCAGCTTTCTTCAACACTTCCATATGCTTGAAGATAGTGGAAGTGGTTTGACTTTGCCAGTTTGCACTGCGATGCGAGGTCGGATACTCATACACCACTTTCTTATTTTGCTATAATTTCCTTCTTCAGTTCAATAGTGGTCCTCACTGTTTTCCTCTTTGCCTTCCCCTTATCACTGTCTTTCTTTGAACCCAGTATTAAGGGGTAGAGCAATACGAAAAAGCTTAAAGCTGGGAAGAAATGCTCGAACAAACTGCGTACGTCTTACTCCGATGGCGGTTTGAGTCTAACAGACGCTTATGCGCTGGCCGAGAAGGGCCAAGGAGCGCGTTCAGGTCAACTCGGCAGTACGAGAAGGGCTGAGGAGCGCATTCGGGTCGACTCGGCTAGTACGAGCACCGAAAATCTGTTCGAGGTCCGATGCATTTTCTACTCGATTTTTTGGTCGAGTACCGAGGTATGACGTGTATCTTATATACAGAAACACAGCAGATAATGGAAATTGTAACATTTTTGAGACACCCAATATGGATAGGTACAATCCTCAGGCGAATACACTCCTACAGGGCTCGCACTTGGGTGCTCTAGCTGAGGCACCTGAACTTGCCTACATGACCATGTTTGGATATGTTCAAAGTTCAAAGGTGCTACAGGAGATGCCACTGGCAGCACCAGATAATAGAAAATATATATTCAATTTTTCAGGTAAAATGCTGAATTTCCATTTGAGAAGCCTTCTGAAGACTAAAAAGCATATGAGACAATGGGGGTTTTCCTGAACTACTAATTTTCTGCCGTCATTTATAACAGCGGCTTGGGCCACAAGTATAATTATAATAACCTCTGCAAAGGAGGATATGGTATTCTTGGAGCTTGTCTGCCTGTCTCAAAGATAGTTCAAATAGTTATGGACGAACTTCACACGAGATGCACAGGGATTGTTAGGTATGATAGGATGAATGGATGGCCAACTTTCGGTGAAGAGCCGTTTAACCATTTGTCTAGCTACCTGCTTTTTTTAGGTGGCCTAGTTCAATACACTGCAAACGGATCTTCAATAAATTTACAGAAAATATTACAGATGTTGCCGAGAGCAAATTACTAACTTTTTTGGATAAGTTGTTAGTCTACTTGTCTCTGTTTATTTTCCCATCTGTCAGTAACAATTAAACAGATTATGAATAGATCTTTATAAAATTCTAGAAACTTTAAGGAATATGATGAAAAAAAGCACATGACCAAATTTTGGCAGATCTTTTGTTCATTTGTGATTGTTTCTTTCTGTTTGTCAAAACATAATTGAAAAAGTTACCAACGAATCTCCATGATATTTACAAGTACTCCTAGGGATTAGCCGGGGGGCATTTGATATTTAAGTTTTGATGAAATATGCTCGTGACAATCCAAGGGTGCCGGAACACGCCCTTTTTCTCATCATAAGCAAACTTGACACCGTGTAGGACTTGACCCAGAGGATCGTACTGTCCTTTACATTCTGATCACGTTTTCAGAAGTGCTTCTCATTCCAATCGTTACAAGTTCATACACTTTTGATTATTTTAGAGGAACGTTTCAATAGGATAAAGGGGGATTAATCAGTTCCTTTTCGAATGTTCAGATTGCTAGCCAGGCCGCCGAGCGGGGCACCAGCGGTTAAGAAGTTCCGCCAGGTCGAGCGGCCGTCGGCTAAGTGGCGCAGCCCTCAGCTAGTCAGCATCCAAATCGCGGGTTGAGCTGGCCTGCCTGTCCATCACAGTCCATGTCCACGAAAAAATGGTAGGCGTCTACGGTGAGCAAAAGGACGTGCTTCGTTCCGGCGCCCCTGGCTTGTCACAAGCATATTTTCTTACATCTTGCTAACTTAACACGGTGTAGGACATTTTAAGGCCCGAATGCGTATAATGGAGAAAGCGAGCAAAGATCAGATCGTATGGGCAGAAACTAAGGTTATATTTCAAGTCCAAGTTTGTTCAATTATATAGCCCTCAAAAGATTAGGTCGTTAATGGTCCCAGGTAGTACAGAAGGGAGACATGGTTAGAGAGAGGTCACTTTCTGGATCCGCGTCGGGCGGGATAAGGTATCTTTAATGTAAAGAAGGAACATAGTCCCTGGAGACATGGGCGCAGACCCTTACCCTAGTGGATCAGAGGTATTCGTAGGTGGGACTGGTTTTCAAATCAAATTTCTTGAGAAAAAACGAGGTTGAAGATACAAGTCAGAGGCTGGTCCCTGCTTTGGAAAACCTTGGGTGAGACTAAGGTATGTTGTACTAGTTACGCGAGGGTAAGGAGACTACCACACATTAGCTAGCGGATTTTAGATGTCATGGATGTTTTGCGCGGTGACCAAACATGTTTAGTAAAATTGCATTTAGTAAAATTGCAGCGCACGAATTTCGTAACGACAGTCGCCAAACAGCGAAAGCAGCTACAGCGTGACCACAAAGAATATTATCAGTATGAGACAGGTTAAAGTAATGGAAGACTTGGTGATAAAGTGGTGGAAATAAGTATAAAACAAGCCCTAAAAATGCTAAGTTTTTAATAATATTACATCTTCCATGTAAATTTGAGTGTTGCTTCCATGTCTCATGAGAATCAGTGTATATGTTTCATGAAAAATTTCAAGAAAAAAGCTTTGACCATCAGTACAGTTTTACGGTTGGAAATAAGTATGAAACACTTTTGAAAAATTGGTTTATCCGCTCTACTTCACAATTCAAAAGAAAGAATAAGTTCACATTCAATTCGTAAACAACCCTAATTAGATAGGCATTTAAGGGTGCCCAGCTAAAGAGAACTGCAACAACCAAAAAACATACCGATCACTACAAGACGAGTTTTTAACTGTAGCATGACTCCCCAAATTTCATGTATCGAAACAGAAAACTTAAAGCGGATCCTGCTTTGACTGCTCACTACAAGAGGTTGCGTGTTGAATGGGTGAAAGCAAAAATTACATGGACGGAGAACTGGGACAATGCGATCGTTTTCAGACGAAAAGTTTAATTTAGACGGGCCTGACGGAACTCGGTGCTAATGGTAGGACTTGAGGAAAGAAGAGAAACTGTTTTCAAAAAGACCATTTGGAAGATCAGTAATGATCTGGGGAGCCTTTTCTGCCTCTGGAAAAGCCAAGTTAGTAGTGATGGTAGGTAAATAAAACTCCGCTCGATACAGTAGTGTTAGAAGTTTTATTTTATTTCTGCATGATGTACATGAGAATGATGCAGCTTTTCAGCAGGACAATGCACTCATCCACACCTCAAAGCTAACAAAAGACTGGTTTAAAATGAAGAACATTGAAGTTTTGGTCTGCCACGTCTACGGACTTGAACCCAATAGAAAATATATTGGAAATTTTGCCACGGCGAGATTACCTTAATCGACGTCAATTTGCATATAAAAAATTCCTAAAATCTTTCATAAAAGAATATTGGAATGAAATTCCCATCGAAACTCAAAAATCTCACTGGTTCAATGCAGAACAGGCGTGTCGCAGTAGGTATTTAAATCTGAAGGAAATACCTGTAAATACTATACGTTGAGGAATTTTCCTATAAATACAGATAAAGTGTCTTACACTTATTTCGACCTTTAAAACTGTTCTTTTGGTCTCAACTTTTTTTTTGAAAAATTAACAATGAAACAGATTATACATACCGATTCTCGTGCGATACAGAACACTCAAATTTTCAACGAAGAAATGTGGCATATTAAAAAGTTATTAGCATATTTACTGGGTCTCATACTTATTTCCACTTCTTTATAAGTTGGCGGGGTGCAAATATTAGTAAAATTCTCATAGAAAACATCCCAGATAGGCCTGCCGCTGGCGGTCGGTGGATATTATTTGTTCTTGATATTAGAACTCAGGTTTATTCAAAGTAAAATAGCTTAAACAAAGAGGTCATAACTTTGCCTTTGGGAAAATAAGAGCGTCACCTGGACGTTTTCTCAAGATTTAACTGCTCGTGTAGTCCCTTGGGTATTCACGGACGTTTCAGGGGGGCAAACACTTCCGGTAAGAAGGAAGCTAACGACCCTACCTTTGTGGGGTTAGAAATTGTAGTATCTTGAGACGTGCGTAGTTCTGTATAAATTAGGTGCATTCATTGAGTTTCAGCCTTCTAGCAACATCTGAGCTGCTGTCGGAAGATGTGGAATGACAAGGTGTTAGAAGGCACAAGCTGTGGCGACGCGTCTTCCTTCATTGAGGTGTCGACATTTCACATAAGTGAACCCTAGTGGCAGGGCCACGCACTTCGCGTTGAACTGTAATGAATAAAATCGTATTGCTTTGAACAGTTTTACGAGCTTGGAGTTCTAGCTCTATGAGCGTTGGGTCGCTCAATTACAGGCGAACGGCCTTTGTACAGCTACAATCTCGGCTAGTTGCTTGACCTGCTGGCATAAAGAAGTCTCAGTCGTGTTGCAGACTGAATGGTGCAAGACTGTTCAAGTCGATGTACCAAAATGGTATCAATATGAAGAAGCCTGGGAGGAGAGTCTGTCACTCTTCACGAAGTGCTGAATTCGACGAAGTTTAATGTTTCGCCTATGATTTTAGCATTTAATTTTCACCAGGTCGAAATGAAATCGGTGTCCAAATACTATTACCCGCTTGGGTGAAGGGCCAGCGTTACATCACAGGCGTCAAACTCGCCGCGCGCTATGTACGTTTGTGACTATTCTGTGTACGTGCGTGCTGCGTTCAAGGTAAGTGTGCTGTGTGCCATTGACACAAGTCACTGTATCGAAAACTAGGTTAGGTAAGGTTAGGCTAGGTAGTGCTTATTGTAGTGGTTCTGGTGGTGGTAAAGCGGCAAGAAAGCTTACTTGAACGCACCCACAGCGATGAACATACACATAGCGGCGAGTTTGACGCGTGCAGCCGGACAGATTGATGAGTCAAGTCTTGAGCCCTAGTGGGTTACAAAAAAATGCACTCTGAGGGGGTGCCCTCAAGAAGTTGGAAAGGGAAGCTCCAAAAGCTACTACTAACAACGGCAAGCATAGAATGAATCCCAGCGAAGCACTGAGACCCTAATACACGCAAAACCTGACATCAAGCAGCTGAACAATCGCGTTCCATGGTCGAACCGGTGGAGGAAGAGCACAACCTCAGTATATAAGAGCCAAAATCGCAACTGCTGGAGAGATTAAGGTAGACTCTGATATAAAATCCTGAAACCCAGTGGGAGAAATTCTTATAGGCTACGGAACAGCTTCAATCGTACAGTTTCATTTGATGGCAACATCTGCCAACATGAAAGGTCTGGATAGTATTTTCAGAGTACAGGACCCTGGCGAGCAGCGCTATGAGCAGGAATTAAGTTAACTGGAAGCAGATATGAGCATCTCGTACCGTTGTATTAGACAGCGAACGGAAGGTGGCTTTCCTATCTCACTGCCGAGGTGAGTTATCAACTTGGCATATGGAAGAACTCACTCAGACTTCGGAGAGAACGAGATTCTATTATAGGCATATTCTCAATCTTTTCGAAATTTGTACACTGTAGTCGTAAACTGATATGAAATAACCAGATAATCTGACGGTATTTAGAATTTACAGAGGTAGACACCTCGTCAGAACAGCGGTGTTCACGCTCCGAAAGTGTGGTCTGTGAAGTAACTTCTGAAGTAGTAAAGCTTTAGGCTGTGTCCTGATATGAAAAACTTTAGAGATAATACCGAGAAAGACTAGCGTGGATTATACGAGTCATAGTTAAGAGCCCTCGCAGTATAAAGCTTGACACTAGGTGAAGAACTCTCAGCAAAGCTGGGAAAATAAAGTTGAGCAGGGAGGGCAGAAATTTCTGCACATTCAACTTTTATTTTTAGCTAGAATGACCAAAACTTAATTTTCGATCTTGGCAGAAACTTTGAACGTGTAGTTGAACCAATATCCAACAACCAGATAGCAGTGTGAAGGTGTTTAGGATTAAAAGGGTAAGTATCCTGTTGGGGACAATCGAATTCTGTAAACTAGCCTTCTGCAGCAGTGTTGCTAACCTATATATGAGACCTTCAATATATATTTAGTGAGAATACGGTGATCACTTGCGTGGATGGTTATCAATACTAACGGCAAACATAGTATGATTCACAGTGAAGCACTGAGACCATGTACGTCATAGATGAGCGACTCTCGCAGTCTGACGCGAGGCTCAGTGGAAAGCAGATCTCCCAGTCTTTTCTCTCAGGTTTTTAATTTTTTCCCCCCGAGTTTTTTTTTTTTTTGCTCTCTCGCTGCTGTCTTAGCACAATGACAAGTCCGCACCCTCGACTCCTAGACAGACACTGAGCGACATGGACCCAACTTGCAGCGAGAGAGCATGTTTCCAACTTCCTCTGCTGTCTTAAGAGGGGCGCATGTGGTCTTGTCGCCATGACATGTCCGTACGCAAGGCTCTCAGACAGGCATTGAGTGACATGGAACCAACTTAAGTCCGTGCTCAGGCCTTGCAGACATAGAAGCTTCTTTCAAACATATTTTTTTCATTTTTCAAGTTCAATTTTTTCATCTAAATTCATAGAGGGCATAAATATTTCATACGAGGCAATGATCGCCGGGAGGACGGTGTCGATGTGGTCGGAGGCAGGCACCAGAACGCCTGCTCCGCCGACACTTCGCAAGAGGGCATGGAGAGGCAGGCCAGCTCAACCCCCTACGTGGATACTGGCTGGACGCCACCTGGCTGAGAGCTGTGCCACTCAGCTGACCGCCGCTCGGCCTGGCGGAGCTCCGTAACGGCTGGTGAGCATCGGGCTGGCTAGCGACCTGAATTTTTTTTTTTAAGAAAAGGTGATTAATCCCTCTGCATCCTATTGAAACATTTCTCTTGAAAAATAAATCAACCTGTATGAACTTGGCACGATTAAAATGAACTTTTACGATTGGAATGAACTTGTAAAGATGAGAATGCAAAGAATAGTACGATCCCCTGGATCAAGTCCTACACGGTTTCAAATGAGTGACAGGTATGAAAAAAGAAATCCTGGACTGGACATAATTTGAATTTTTTGTCAACACTGCATTGCTTGACGGAGGTATGCGCTCTCAATTGCTTCTCCAATTATATAGGTTAGTTTAAGCCTTTTTAATCCACCACACATTTGAGAACTCTATGAAAGGAGGAAAACATTAGATTGAATGTTCAAATAAACACCTCAGTCGGTAGCACCAGACCCGCGTCAGCGCCCAACTTTGAGCCGTCATACATGGCCATATGCAGTTTCGAGGCGTAACGCTCATTAGAAACAGACTCGGTGTGCTTTTGAATTTTTTTTTTTCAGGCTCACGTTGTGAAAGTTCAACATCATCAGCACTAAGGCGTCTACCTTTGGTACGACAAGCGTACTTGGAAAATCATCACAAGGCATTGGAACTGAAGAGGCCTTGAGTTTGTTTGATCCTGCAGAGGTGTTCTGTCTTCATTCACCACTGAGAAATATTCATTGGAACATTCAAACTATTCTCAGTGGCTTGCTTCGACAGAACACCTATCGGTAGCCCCGACATACAAATAGCGCAGTAGGGAATGGTTCTATCGGCTCCAAGAGTTTCTTGTACAAAGAATACTGTACTGAACTTATATCATCCTTATCGGTTGACTTTTTTCTTAAACAATCATGCTCCTTGGAGTATTGGAAGGATATAATTCCCTGCTATGCTAAAGGACTCTTCCAAATTTCTTTATGTCAGGCCATCTGGGATCCGCTCAATGAAAATAACAACAGCACAGTCACCCCTAACGACATTCAGTAGGCCAACGACTACTGGGTGCGTGCTCCGCAGTCTCCTCTCCAGCGCAGTAGGCGTACGCCGCAGTGTATACTACTGCCCGTCATACATGCTATGGCTCGACTCGCGCCGCGCACGCCTCTAACTTGGTTGAGTCACCGCTGGAATGTATATTTAACGCTCATGTTTGTTCTCTATTATTGTCCACTGCATACGATAGAGACAACTATTTGTGTGTGTGTGTAACTTCAACGAGTATAAGGTATATTAAATTTGTATTTGTATATGTAAAAATTTACTGCGGTTTCTAGAATTAAGTAACATCTTATCTTTGATCATAAGTTGTGTGATGAGTGAGCCGGTAGTACATGCGATAGTCCGAGATAAAACTAGCAAGTGATATTGTTTGTGCTTAGACCTCTTATTAAGTTTTCTCGAAGGACAGGTTACGCCTGAGTGGGTAACCTATCGAGAAGACCGTTTTCGCAGTGTGGCACATAACCAGGATCACGCACCTGTTAGCCTTAGCGGAGTAAAAATGGCAAAGAGAGCCCTCCCAGGTCTTCCTGGGATCTCTCCGCAGAAGCCTTAGCGGAACCACACGGCGACGGCTGCGCCCTCGGTCTTTCCAGGGTCTGCCATAGTCTGACGTGTAAGGAGGGATCCACACGCTAGCCAAAGCAGCTAGCCGCTACGGCCGACAGCTACAGGCCGCTTAGCAAGCCAAACGGCCCGCGCGTAATACCGAGACCGACCGCAGAGTCATAATATTGCCCCGGCCCGTCAGAGAAGACTGATTTACGCAAGTTGGACGGCCTGCGAAAGCTGTACGGGACCGTCTGCCCTCAGAGAACCCTGACAAAATTGGCGCCCAAGAACATGGACTCAGAAGTTTCCCTGCAAGCTAACGCATCACAGCTTCTGGGCCGGTAATTTCCCTACGCGAGCCCATTATAAGAATAGGTCGTACTTCGCAAGATGGATTTTTTTGTGCAAGCTAAGGAGGAGTATGCCGAAGCCCTCGGCTTTACTACGGGACAGGCTGAGCATAAAGAACTCTTGCAAAGCCGTCTAAAGGAACTGAAAGCAGCTCAGGCTGAGGAACGCAGGGCAGACGCCGAACGACAGGCTTAACCTGAGGAGCGCAGGGCAGAAACCGAATGCCAGGCTGAGGCTGAAGAGCACAGGGCACAGGCCGAGGAACGCAGGGCAGAAGCCAAACGAAAGGCTCGGGCTGAGGAGCGCATGGCAGATGCGGCAGAACGACAAACGCAACGGGAACACGAGATCCGGCTGAGAGAGTTCAGACAGGGCGCATTGACGAATTTTTCCAGCCAAACCAACGTCATGGGATTCACTGACGTGGAGATAATTTTTAAGCTGTACGACCTGCTCCCCTCGAATGAGCGACGGGTGATCGATTCGCTCCCTTTACAAGTTCGGTTCCTACTGCCAGATATAAACGCTTTGCTACTGGACGCCCATAAGGTCACCCCAGCTAAGCTCCGCAGCAGTTACTACAACATGAAACTCGAAGAAGGAGATAGTATGTCTAGTGATGCATAAAAAACGTTTTTTAAACATATTTTTTATATTGTTTATAGTTTTTTGAAATATGTACCAAAACTGCTTAGTTATGGACAATAAGTTTAGAAAAACAGGTTCAAGTGTTCTACTCATCCCTCTACTAAATTTATGTGTCATCTATTCATCTATGGTTAAACATAAACATGAAATAGGGATATATACAATCTATTTTCCTTATAAACCAGGCAACCCGAGATTTGTAAACTCGTAATATATGTATTGAGTTGGGAGCCGGGACCTACTGGGTCAGTCAATATTTTAATTTTTAATGAAATGAAGCAGAAAAAGCCAAATAGATAAAACTAATCTTTAATATGTAATAAGCAACAGAAAAAACAGTAATTAGTAACTTGAAAACCCAAATGTCAATATCTGCTAATTACATTTTTCTCATTTGAATACACCCCTCAGAGAGCATAGAATGGGCCAAAGCCCATAGGGCATAGAATGGGCCAAAGCCCATAGGGCATAGAATGGGCCAAAGCCCATAGGGCATAGAATGGGCCAAAGCCCATAGGGCACAGCATGTCTTTCTGATGTAGCTATAGCAACCGTATACTGAAAATTAAGTAACCTTGAAACTTTCAGTGTTTTTGGCATGACAGTCCCCTTGAGGCATGGCACAAGGGGAGTAGGAAATGTCCTAAGTACATATAAAACTATGTGAGAGGTTTGTACTGTCTTAGTTGAGAACTTAAAAACGTTTCTATTCCTTGGTGAAGTATTTAATACACAATATAAAAAACGAAAATTTCGATATTTTTTGTAGATTTTTTGTAAAAAAAAAAAACATGTTTTTATAAAATAACTAGTTTTTTTTTTTTAGTTAGATCTCTAGGTATGTCCCGTTACTTGATATGCTAAGACAAGTCTTCCGAGCCTGGTTAAAAATTTGGAACATAGAATCTACTTACGAAGCCCCTGAAGACTTTCTCCTGGTTGATCGCGCCTATTCGATTCTTACTCCCTCCGTCGCCACCTAATTGCGAGATAGTGCAACAGTGTCGAACGCTTGGGAGAGCAAGGAGATAAGTTCCTTGGAGCACGACCGCATACTTCCCTCTACGAGCTCTGCAGAAACCGTACTCTTGCACCATCGCATGAGAGGCCTCCCCAACAAGAGGAGCCACCAGCATCCTAGCCACCAGCACCATCGGGTACTAAAGCCCACGTTGCTACAGGTAGCCTCCCAAATCGAGCCCCCGCAGCAGTCCACAGGGATCAAACTGCAGTAGCATCTCTAGCTCTGCTTCACGACGTACCGTACGCCACCTCGTACTTTTCGCTGCTTGTAAGAAGGAGAAAATTTCTCACACGACAGCAAAGACTGTTTCTCTCTGCCAAAAAGGGCCCTGGAGGAGAGCAACGTTGAGCAGACCTCTCAGTTTCCCTCTCCACTACATTTTTGCATTCACCTTGTTTCTTTCCAAAAAAAGAAACAAGCTCAAAATTGATGAAAAAGCAGATTTGCAACTACTCCTCCTAAGCAAGACAGTTGTGTTGAGAAGCCAATGTCCCTGCACGGGTTGCAACAAGCAAATCTATCTTATTGACAGAGAACTATGATCAGGGAAATATGTTACCATGATTTGTGGCGAGATCTTCATATATTCTACTATATTGCAGACAAACCAATGATAAAATTGGTTACTGATCTAGGTTTCTCTTTTATCATGACTCACACTTCTGTTTAGCCTTCATTCCGATTAGCTACATACCAAAAAGTCCGGGTTCGAATGTTTATTGTGATTGGCGCAATGGGCGGGGGGCGTTAGGATTGTACCTGGCCGCCACTCATGATTAAATTATGTGTGTGCTGTGGAGTTGACCTCAGGAGTCTGTATGTCCAGACGAGAGAGAGACAGATGTGAGACTACAACAGTGTTACAAGTCCCGAAATGCCTAAAGGTAAATAGCTTAAACACTGCAATACTTTGTGACGACTGCTACAAATGATGCAGTCACATTTACCACAATATTCAATATAAACAGTCTCACATCATCAACATCAGTGGTCCAAACTGCATAGGCTATAAAGTAGAGCTTACTAATGGAGCAATCAATAATGATTAATTTGCTATCTTATTTCAGTAAAACGTGGTAGAGGGAACAGTGGGGCGCTAGCCCAAAAAAATTTAGGAACCACTGCTCTAGAGAGATCAGACCCAGTTCTTTTAGGCGACGTTCATACGACTTGTATCTCAGCTGAGGTATCAATTTCGTTGCTCTGCATTGGACTCTTTCCATGTTATCGATAGGTATCTTTACAGAGATGTGGCGACCAGCATTGAACAGCAAATTCTAAGTGTGGCCTCACTAATGCCTTGTACAAGGGAACGATGATGTCCTTGGACTTGTATTCAAAGTTTCTGGTTATGAATCCGAGTACTCTGCTTGCCATTTTCACACTCTTGTCAACTTGCAGACTTTGTTGTAGTTTGTTTGTAATAGTGATTCCTAAGTCACGTTGTTGGGTGACAGCAGCCAATTCCGTCCCATTCATTTTCAATGAGGTGGAAGAGTTCACCAACCCTACGTGCATTACTGAGCATTTGTCAACATTAAAGTTCATCTGCCACGTTGCGCTCCAATCCATGAGATGGTCAAGGTCTTGTTGGAGCTCGGCTCTTTTCGTTGTAGGATGACATAGTTTGTATCATCTGCAAATTTACAGATTTTACTACGGATGTTAAGATCGAGATCATTGATGTAAATTGAGAACAGAAGTGGGCCAAGCACGCTACCTTGTGGAACCCCTGAGGAAACCTGTGTCCAGTCGCTCGACNTAGGATGACATAGTTTGTATCATCTGCAAATTTACAGATTTTACTACGGATGTTAAGATCGAGATCATTGATGTAAATTGAGAACAGAAGTGGGCCAAGCACGCTACCTTGTGGAACCCCTGAGGAAACCTGTGTCCAGTCGCTCGACTGTCCTTCAAGCTTCATTCGCTGCAACCGACCCGTAAGCCATGCCTTGATCCATCGTAAATAGTCACTCTGAATGCCATTGGCTTTCAATTTTTTCATTAGCCGGTGATGGGGAACTTTATCAAAAGCCTTTTGGAAGTCTAGATACACAAGGTCTACACCCTTTTTTTCATCTTTTGTCTGTAACTTTTGAGAAAAAGTCCAGTAGGTTTGTTAAGCAGCTTCTTCCATTTCGGAAGTCATGTTGACTGTCGGATAGGAGCTGCTGCATCCTCAGGTGATCAGTGATGCGCTTTTTCAAAAGGCTTAAGAGTGTGGGTTCTGTTTGTTGGTGGCTTCCCGATGGCCAACCGCACGTTGATGGTGCGTACGCGTGCATTCTCGTGCTGGTGCCGGCGCGTGGAGCCATGCATGCCTTCCTAGTTTGGCTGTCCTGCTCTGGGCTGGCCTAGTCTTTGGGAGCTGCAGAGGTGAGGCCATACCGTAATGGATGTGTTAACAAACTGCAAATCCAAAAGGTAGTAGCTATGGACCTAACAACTATGCATTCAAGGCATGGAAACATAATGTTCATACAGATAAGAGTATCATCCAACAGTATGAAAAATATTGTACAAGTAGCAAATACCAGAATCATTACAGAAAAACTAAACTCACTGTACTGCTTTTTACAATGAAGGAATTGGACTGAGGCCCACTGCGCGTGAGCACACAGTGGAAGCGTGACACATGAGGGCTGTCAAACTGAATGTCGCAGTCCTTGTGACGACCCAAGTTGAACTGAAATAAATAGCAAGATTAACCATGGATAAGTATATTCTGCACACTGTATCAATTAAACCTAATTCTTTTATTGAGAATGCAAGAACCAAGGTTGGTAAAATGGAGAAAAATCTATGGTCAGATAACTGCCACAGGTACAAAAATATATATCTAGCATTCTTTTTGCCTATCACTACTTCTTATTACTGTAATAGGTATAGTAAGACAATCTAGGTTTAAACTAGTGATGCTATACAAGTAAGTACGCCCTACCTACAAGAGGAAACAAAGAGGACACTGATGAAAAGTAACATCAATTTGTCATTGTTGACAATACTAATGGCTATGATTAAAAAATACAATATTTTCCAACATAGTTAGGAAACTAAAATTGTACTGTGGTTGCAAAACCATAAGATTTAGTCTATATAATTACAATTTCTTACTCTCATCAAATGAAAAATCTCACCTCATTTTTATTGTCAGAAAGAGGATATTTATCTCCAGTGCCTAAACGTAGTAAAAACATCTTTCCATTATCACTGACTGAAAAAGAACACAGAAAAATGTTTACAAGGTTGGATAAAACATTGGATGTCCAGACAGGAGAGTAGCAACTAGCCTGTAATGTGAACTAGATTACGAAGGTAGCTTTACTCAGCTCATTGAGCAGCAAAAAAAATCAAAACAGCTCTTTATAAGCATGTAATTAACCAGAGTAAATACTCTATATTGTGACTCCCCAGCCACCATGAAACATCTTTTTTTTTAATTCCATTAATGCACAATGTTCCAATGAACAGTTTCCCTCAATGAGAGGAGAGAGTACCACTGGCAATAGTACCACAGTCTCGCTAAGGCGTGAACCTCATACAGCCTATGTCAGCAAGTAGTACGCCCCTCAGAGATTTTTTTTACCAGACCAGTTCCGCCAGTAAGACTATATGCTAACTACATCACACATGGGACAGGGAGCAATCATGTAGCATTTGCTGATGATTACAAGTTTTACCTACAGGTCCTCCAGTTCAAGCCAAGTGATGTGGGGTATGGAATGGAAATCTTACAGAATGACTTGACATCTATCAAAGAGGTGGGCAAATTATGGAACCTCTCTCTTAATCCTCGTATGTGTGTTTGTGATGTGATTTTCTAGATTTATGGAGCATACGGAGCTTGGTGGTGGCTTAAAATATTGTCTGAGGACCACAGCTTTGCCATTTGTTGCCTCGCAGCGGAATCTGGGAGAGGTTTTGGACTGGAGGCTGCGTTTCCATGAGCATGTGCGAGTTGTTGTCGGTAAGGCATAAGGCTTGGCAACCATAAATAGAAGTAGAGAATTCATGATCAGCTTATTTGTAATGCACATCTGTCCTATCTTGGACTATGCCTCATGTGTTTGGAGTGTAGGGTATAGGGCTGATTTAAAGTTGCTGGAATTTGTGCAGAGGAGTTGAACAAAGCAAATCAAAGGATTATATGACATGAGTTATGGTGATAGATTGAAAAGGCTGGAACTGTTCTCTATTAAGGGGAGGTTGTTGCGTATTGATTTAGCCAAATATTGGACGATATTGTGCTCCGAAAGCAATGTTGGTGACTTGCTAAGTTTTTTTTTTTTTTTTGTCCGTGCTCCTGACCGGCGCTTGAGGGGCCATGACTACCGGCTGCTGCTTCCCAGGTGTGAGACGGAGCTGAAGAGTAGGTTCTTCCATGTGAGGAATGTGGGTGTGTGGAACTCTTTGCTGGTGGGTGTGGTGGAGTCGGAGAGTGTAGCTTAGGGGCTTTCAAGAGGGCTTTGGATGCCCACCTAGGCGATCTATTGTATGACTTCGTTGAGTGATAGACTTGATAGCTATAGGCACACTATCCAACCTTGGGTATTGGTTTTGCGAGGGACTTGTTTGTTGGTGGTTGGGGTGCTTGGCTGTGGTGGCCCCATGCTGTGCTAGCTATTGGGGCCGCAAAGGTGAGTTACCAGCCAATTCTGTCCATTATAACAGTGAGCCACAATGGTAGAAAGGCCATAGGAACATCGGGGTTTGGGTTAACACTGAACCAGCAATGGTACTCTCTCCCCACGCAGAGAGAAATTGTTCATAGGAACATTCAGTCTATTCTCTCTACTCAGTACAAGAGTACCACTGGCTAATAGTCAGTGGCTAGAGCAACGAAATACCCACAATGGTCGATGATGCAAGGAAGGGTTCCATGGCCCCTCCCTGAGATGTTGGTGCAGGTCTTACCATCAGGGTTGCGGAGTCTGATAGTTCAAGGTCTGACTCCGACTCGTGGCCCTCCAGAATTTCCGACTCCTGGCCCTCAAGATTTTCCGACTCCTGGCCCTCAAGATTTTCCGACTCCTGGCCCTCAAGATTTTCCGACTCCGACTCCTTGGTCCAACAAGTAGATATTTGATGTAAACATTGAACATGTCCAATAATTTTCGCTACTATATACATATATCAAGTTGAAGATGCTAGGTGTAATGTACATATACAATGATATTTGTTCCTCTCACTGAGAATAGGTTAAGTTGCCTCAACCTTTCACCATACTCTAGCTCCTCAAGTCCCGCAACATGCCTCGTCCACCTACGATGAGTGACTCTAACAGCCGGAGGTCACCCACATAGCCAGTGTTCCACACAACTGAACAGTAATCAAGGAGAGGTCTGATGTGTGAAACAAAAAGGGCCACCATAAATTCTGGAGACCTACACACTGTGGAGCGCAAGAGTCTTCTAGCAAGTCCAGCTGCTTTCCCAACCAATTGCTTTATGAGCATGGAACTTCAATTCTATATAACAAAAATCATATGATATAGCACAAATATTGCACTGAGCCATATTTTCATTGCAGTAGTTAAGTGATGATGGAATGACGCAACAATGCTTACACACTGGCAACCCTGGTTTCATAGTAGGACAGCCACAGTCGACATTGGAAATCTGATTTTTTCTCATTTCTTATAGAAAACAACAATGGGGGACCCATGGGGAATGTGGGGAACAGGGGTTTTAGAGTGGGGGGAGCCCCCAGAGAAGTAAATCGTGAAAAAAAAATCGGCCAAATAATCTGAAAAATCGGCGAAATCAAAAATTTTTCTTTTGACCTAAAATGGTCTAAATCGCATTGGGAAGGCCACCAAACCCCTTTAAAACTCAAAAATCGCTCAAATAATTAGGTCAGGTTAGGTTTTTTTTTTTGACAAATTTTCAAGTTTTAAAGGGGTTTGGTCACTTTGATGGCCTTCCCAATGAGATTTAGACCATTTTAATTTTTAAAAAATTCTGATTTTTTCCGATTTCGCCGATTTTTGAGTTTTAAAGGGGTTTGGTGTCCTTCCCAATACAATTTAGACCATTTTAACTAAGTAACAAAAAATTTTAGATTTTCCGATTTTGCAGATTTTTGAGAGTTTTGGGCCGATTTTCTTTCTTTTTTTTTTTTGACAAATTGCTCTTTCTGGGCCGCCTCCCCCCTGAAACCCTCAATTCCCCACAGGACCCCCATTGTCGTATTCTATAAATCAGAAAAAAATAGGATAAAAATCAGATTTCCGATGCTGACCACCACAAACCGATTTCAGATTCTCAATCTACACCCCAAAAACATAGGCTAGAATGAAAAAAAAGCAACTTTTTTAAGATGGCAATAAAACGAATTTTTACTAACTTATCAATCATCCTCAGACATCCTGTCAATCATTAATCAAGGGAGAGCAGAAGTGACTCCATGAAATTAAAGTTTCATCAATACGTAATCCACAAACTCACGTTACTATAATACAGTAAAACCCCTTTAATCCGCACCCCAATAATCCGAAACCCTCTCTAATCCGAATATCTCATTACTGTTCGAAATGCTATCTGAACAAGTGAGCATTTTTCGGATTAATGGGGTGAAGTACGGAGTTCCTACAAATACCTCTGTAATCCGTGCATGGCGCTTCTCATTTTTCGGATAAAAGAGG
>LQNS02277099.1:277445-291816 GCA_001587735.2 Parhyale hawaiensis | reverse complement strand
ACCCCTACTCTAGCTCTAACGCACATCGTCTATTTCTGACACACTTTGTCTGGCGCTAACGTGCCGCTAAAGTCATCAAAACCCCTGCCGTTGCCAGTCACTTCGGAGGGACTTACTTGAGTGAAACGAGCCGAAAGAGCGTAAAAAAATCGAACTTGCGCCCCTCTTGCCTTTTGGTCAGGCCGCAATTAGCGTCAAGTGCCCACCTTTGGTAAGAAGCTCTCTGATATATGATAATTCCTGAGCACTTGATTTCTTTTAAGCGGGCAACTGCATCGAAAATAATAACTACTAGAGCTGGGTACTATGGCAGCGAATTCTTGCTTTTGGCTTTTCAAACCCTGCAGACTTTTGTAAACTTTGCGGACAGTGGTCTGACCCATTTGTTGCAGGCTATATAGCCAGTGGTCTGACCCATTTGTTGCATGCTTTACGGCCAGTAATCTGACCCCATTTGTTGCAGGCTTTACAGCCAGTGGTCTGACCCATTTGTTGCAGACTTACGGAAAGTGGTCTGACCCGTTTGTTGCAGGCTTTACAACCAGTGGTCTGACCCATTTGTTACAGGCTTTACGGCCAGTGGTCTGACCCATTTTAGCAAGCTTTACGGAAAGTGGTCTGACCCGTTTGTTGCAGTCTTTACGGCCAGTGGTCTTACCTATTTATAGCACGCTTTAAAGAAAGTGGTCTAACCCATTTGTTGCAGGCTTTTCGGCCAGTGGTCTGAATCATTGCAGGCACTACCGTCGTGGGCCCAGGCACTCTCTTCATTTTAAAGATAATTATATCATTTCTTCAGCGATCCAAGCACCTACAGTTCTTAGCACAGATATTTTAGTACCTATTAGGCCAATATATTTAGACACGGTATAAGCCCTGGCTTTGCCCCTTAACGTATTATCCCGAGTTAACTCGGAAATCAATATACTGTATTTCAATTCTCTAATAGGCCCGAGTTAACTGGTCACCTTCCGTGCTTATTTGGTACTTTCTCGAGCAACCTCGTGGTTTCTGGGGATGAAGACGTCTAAATAAAGTCTTCTCCAAGTTAATTCGAGTTAACTCGAGTCTACTCGAGTATCTAACGAGTTAACTCGTGATAGACCAAAAACTGACAATTCTTGTTCCTATTATGTTAAATAAATAATAAACTACATGTATTTGGGACTTCAAAACAAGGATATTATGGTAATCAAACGACCAAAATTTTAATTCTATTCAATAAAAAATACACTTTTTTAAACATTAGGTCAGGTATATTAATACATTAAAAAGTCAATTTCACTTGTTGTTTTTTCCTTTGCCTGAAAATGGCAGAATTGTCGCCGCCTGCAATGCTACAAACAATTAAAAAAAAAAAGAGGTACAGGGGTGAGAAAGCTAGACTTAATATGAGACTGTCATAGGGCTGCTGCCGGCACTTATGACATTAATGTGCTTTATTCTTGGCAGTTAGTCTTTGTTCCCACAGCTACTCCCCAGCTCGATAGTACTCTAACTTTCTGCTCCAGTAGCGCTACTTAGGGCTGCTATAACGGTAATTCGGTAATGGGTCCTGCACTATATTCCTATAACACGGTGGACAGTTAAAATGTAATGAGCAATAGGCCCAGTACTATAATTTTAAAACACAGTGGACAACACTTAAATGGAATGAGCAATGGGCCCAGTACTGCATGCTTAATACACGGTGGACTGCATTAGAAAATAATCAGCATCATTCTGCGGTGAATTTCTGCAGGGTGATATTGAAAAAAAAAAATCTGATGAGAAGCAAACGCTTTTACGAGGAAAAAAGGATTGACGTAGGAAGGTGAAATGCAAGCCATATGGAAAAGTATCTTCTCAAATATTATCAGGTTTACTGGAGTACTCGGCCATCAAAGATGGCGGCGAATAACTTACGATTATCTGTCTCCATTGATCACATTTTTGTTACTAAGATGGTTATGAAGGATATACTTCATATATACAACCGCTACCTTCAAAGATCAAAAGATGCTTGTTAGAAAATTCTATTTAAGCTTTGGAATACGCGGTATCACAGCTACATCTCACTGTGTTAACCTGCCGAAATTTCAGCAAAATTTAACGCTTTCAATTTCGACGACCATCTTCGAACCTCCCACCTGATGAGCTGAGGACAGCGAAACGTACGTCGTGGGTAACCGAAATTCTACTTTGTGCTTCTCTTCATATTCTTCACTATTTGATATAATGCCATCTCAAGACATCAATATATAATATAATAATATATAATGTATAATAATAAACCTATCAAATATGCAATACCTGTTTGTTCGGAAATAGGGTTAGTTCGGCAGGTAGGTAACTACCCTATAAGCCCGTGGTTTTATTCTACTCTAAAGGTAATCTTACTCTTTGCTTTGATGATCATGTATGTAGTTTTCTTTGCGCATTGAAATCTCAGAAGAAATCAATTTTCGCCTTGGAAAGAAAGTAGCTATAAGGAACCATGGGAGTGCTAAATTTAGTGATACCTAAGACTTCTTTCTTGTTTTTATATGAATA
This sequence comes from Parhyale hawaiensis, assembly GCA_001587735.2. Classification (NCBI taxonomy): domain Eukaryota; kingdom Metazoa; phylum Arthropoda; class Malacostraca; order Amphipoda; family Hyalidae; genus Parhyale; species Parhyale hawaiensis. The sequence continues at coordinate 289,284 of LQNS02277099.1, read as the reverse complement.
CTTTCGAAGCAGAAAGTGTATTCGAAATGGAGGCTTCTTCAATTACCCACGATCTGCAGTCGATACTAATGTCAACCTACCTGTTTTCATCATATTATAAAAAAGAAAACATAAATATTCTTCCTAGAAATTAGTACATACATGAGCATATAAATAAATAAAATTATTAATTATTCACCTTGTAATGATCTATACGGCGTTGATAACAAGTGTTCAAACGAGCCACACTGATCCTCGATCAATACAACAATGAAAACACCCATTACTTTAATACGCTGACCCGTACTGGAAATCCAGCTACTACTAAAATGTTACAGTGATGGTAATGTAACGAAATTATTAAGAAATCTATGAATTTAACAATACTAAAACCTGCATATCAGTTATCGATGTGTCTGTTTCACCACGGGACATTAGTTTCAACTTTTTTCCTTTATAACTGTTTACTTGCTGCCATTTTCTCTGTATCATTATACGGTACTACACAGAGCTCTTATAAACACACAAAAGATTCTCAAGGTATACGCAGACGGTAGTAGTTTGTCCTCTGTTCTCACACTACAGCGTTCGAATGCGTGGCTATGACCGTGCAAGCAACAAATTAGCTCACTGCTTTCAAAGTCATCTTTTATTCGAAATTTGAAAAGACACGAAACTATGGCACTTGCTAAGGACGAGTTCACACGTAATGCATTTCAACGCGTTCGCTCAACCTAATAGACGCGGCGCGTTGAGTTCATGGCAGCAGTAGCGGCGAACGCGCGAGACTGAAAGATGAAGCATGTCCTTTTTCTTACGCGCTCGCTCGTCCACTCGTCTGAACGTGTTACTGAGCCCTAGAAACAGCAATGCAGTGCACCGTTTCCTGAGTTTTAGTTCACTCTAAATCTGAAGAGACTTCCGTAACTTGCCTAGTGATACTTGCAGAGAAAACCGATATGACGGTTACCATTTTTATAACTTTTTTTGCCGTACTCAAAGTTGTGCTGACAACGACGCTACAAAACAATCGGATGCATGAGTGAATGCATTGAAATGAATGACGTGTGAACTCGGCTTTATAAATACTGTATTTTATCCTCTGTGGCGTTCACAGATCATGAACAAATTGATTCATATGTTTTTTTTTATTGTCGCTTTATGATAAAACTTAGTATAATTCCCACACAACACTAGCAAATCCAAAAATGTTTTAAGGATGCGAATGGCGCCATGTTTGTTTTGAAAGAACAGCTAACTGCTTGTGATAGCTTCACTTTTATCGATTTATCAGGCTATAGACATTCTAGAAGTACACTGCTCCACTTGAAATCAGGCTATAAGATAATAGGATACGAATGTGACTTTCATGATCCCATCAGAACCAAAATATAAACAATATGTAAAGAACTGATGTCGTAACTGACCGCGCGCCATAGTTTAGTTGGATGAAAGTCGCTTCTATATGTAGACAACAACAAAAACAGAATAAATTAGATGAGATGGTCGGCAAGAGACGGACCAAGAGACCCATTCCCATCGAGGATCCGGGACTGACGCTCAGGCTCTCTAGGAGCTAGAACCCTTGCGTTAGAATTCTAGAGATATCTAAGGAAGAAAAGATAACGATGAAGAGATTAAGCTTAGCGAAAGAATTGATCGTATAAGTACAATCCAATACTGCTAATACACGGTGCTTAGAGACGTTAAGTAAGTTGGGGTATGAGATATAATGGTCCTTGGATTACGGTGACGTAGAATCTTTGGCCGTCACGAGTTTGGGACTCCTGGAGAAGGAGTTCATAACTGTGGAGGATGTTGCTCCCAATGTTTGTCAACACTATTTTCATATGCATTGACGGACTCTGCACCGATAACTTCGAGGGAGGGGGAGAGTCTACTCCAAACATTCACAATTCAGAACGAAAAGAACTGCTGGTTGAGAGTAGTTCTTCGATCTTCATGCTTGAGTTTTGGCCGTCGTTTCGCAGGCGATCATTAACGTCTCTGTGAAAAATTTCTGTTGTCGGCACGTCGCTAAAGCCAATCCAGTACTTGAATGTTTCGATTGGTTGTCCCCTAAGTCGTCTTTGTTCATGAAAGATGAGTCCCACTTTTCGTATGCGTCAATTGTATAGTTTCTTTCGCAGCTGAGGTATCAATTTTGTTGTTCTGCTTTGTATTCTTTCCATTTTATTGATGTCTCTGCTCTTGTGTGGCGAGCTGAATTGAACAGCATATTCTAAATGCTCATGCGCTCGTCCGATAGTTTTGCAACGTCGTCATTAATGCAAGTTTGTGTACGCTACAGAAAGTTATTAAAATGTTAACCGTCATATCGGTTTTTTCTGCAACTGTTGCTAGGCAAGTTACGGAAATCTCTTCCAATTTACCGTGAACTAAAACTCAGAAAACAGTGCACTTTGCCTGCTATTTTTTCTAGAGCCCAGTAACCCAGTCAGACATCGGACAAGTGGATGAGCGAACGCGTTGATATGAATGACGTGTGAACTCGGCCCAGGTGTTGTAAGCACTTGAAAATAAGAGTAAAAGCAAGTCATAGTTGCTGTTATTATACGCTAGTAGAGAGTAAAGCACTGAAATGCTTGCTCGTGACCTTCGACCTCTGGGTCCCGCCTGCTTCCGGTTTCCCAGGCCCCGCCCACTTTCGGTTCGCCCCCCCCCCAACCCCCGCTACACCGAAAGTGCATTGGCCGTCCTAAATCGGAAGGTCAAGGTCACGCGCGAGGTCGAGAGGGTGAAATGTCACGAGCAAGCATTTCAGTGCTTTACTCTCTACTTACGCTAGGTAGCGCCGGGCGACACGAGACCACCGAGACAGATTCTAGGCTACTTAACAGTTTGACGTCAGTTAGCTACTTCTTAAGGTACTGTAACCAAACTACACGCTGGCGTGTTCAATTGATCGCCAAAATTAAGCCTTTTAGAAGCTTATCGTGTCTGAGACTTCGGGTAGAAGCATTGGTTTTTTCACTTTGAATAATGTTGCAAGTGTCATAAGCAACACGATTACGTTGAGCCCGCTGCAGACTCCACGTAACGGAGCAAGTTTGAGCTTCTCGAGAGTCTCAAGGGTAATCGATTGAGGGTCAACATCTAAAACTTAATTCAGCGGGTCGAAGCCAGCGCGCACCTACGTGAAGTTTCGAGCGAATGAAGCCTCTGAGGTTAATTTCGGGGCCCAATCGAACGTGCCTTTAATTATGTAGTTTCTGGCTTAGCCTTTATCTTCTTATACCCTGCGCGCTCTGCGCTCCACTAAAGAGGGGTTCATACGACAGTCAAATGGACATCTTCTCTAATCTAGCTGTCCGAACGCATTTCTGTAACCGCTTAAAGAGCTGGCTTCCTAAGCTCTAATTGCGCAAAATTTTAAAAGATATCCAAAAGCTTACACTAGCTGACACTTTCTAAACCAGGTGACTCGACGGCAAACATTTCAATCAATAAGTTTTTTGTAGCCACTCAAAACTCCGAACATGTACTGAGACAGCACGTTCATTTGATTATCATGTGAACCTTCCATTACTAAACAAATGCTTAAGCCAGGTTTACACAATTGTTTCTTGACGCTATCATAGTACTTCAAGCATCTTAATGTTCTTTTATTATGTTACTTCCTCGTAAACAGCCGAGAACTTACCGTATATTAAGTTCTAGTTCGCAAGTCTCACTTGAAAAGAGTGTTGCAACTAAAGCCTCAGGAAGCTATGCTGCCTGGGCATTTTATTTTCTGTTTATGTAACACAGTAACGCATTTGGAACATAAAGTGAAAACACAATGGAAAGACTGTCGTGTGAACTGGCCTTATGCCCTTTCCCATGACGACTTGCAGTTTTGTAAATCCTTTGAAAGTCTCACAGTTGCGTTCGCAGAGATGAAACGAAGTATTCGAACACTTTTTATGCTCCGTGCGAGGAACAAAACACTGTATAGTATGAATCCGTCGAATTTAGAAAGCTCGCTCCACATTAAAAAAAAAAAAAAAAATAAGTATTTCAATGACACTCCCGCTTTCTTCTGCTCTGTAGGATATGATAGGGACCAAAATCAGAAAACGAAATGAAAGAATAGTAACATTGAGATATCAACGTGTGTCGCTGAAAACAGTACCCTGTGTCTACCGCAAAATATAATAAAATGTAGGCCGTCCGGTCCTTTGACTGAAACAAACATCTCTCTTGCAAAGAAAGTATCGGGTATTTCTTCAGATTTTTCGTGAAATAAAATTTCAAAACCTACGCAATTTTCTGCGGATAAAATGGCACGGCAAAGGATCCGGATGATTAACTGAAAAATATATTCAAAAGACTATCGTGACAGTCCACCTTATACAAAATATTGTTCGCGAATATTCTATTTACGAATAAGCCAATGACCCACGAGATGTGAGATTACCATCCCACCGGTGCAAGATCCCATCTTCTTCTGCATACATTAACGTTACAGGACGTCTCTTAATTACCAGTTGCATGGCGGATTTCTCCTCGTTTTAGGACGGCATCTTTTCACAGTGACGCACTTACTCCGTAAGTTGTTTGTATACGTACGTCTCGGCGAGGCAGCAGTACGTACGTAGCGTGCTGATAAATCAGCCCCGTTTCCTGTAAAGCGTTACAGTCTTACTTGGTACAGCGTTGTGGTAGCGTGTGTTTTTGTGGCCTGGGTGAAGAGTCTGGTAATAACTGCAGTTACTGTGGAAATGTTACGTTTGAAAATAGAGTCGCGACACTAGATTGTTTCTTTGCAGGTTTTGCCCCTGCTCGGTGTTGCTAAGTTAGACTAACTGAGAGCTGTAATGATAATTGAGTTAATTAACTTAGTTACACTCAAGTGTATATAGACTTAAGTGTAGAGACATCAGAGTAGAGAACGAGCTACGACACTGGACCGATTCCGTAAAGAGTTTTAAAACTTGCGAGTTACTACGTAATAAAACGTATAAGTGATATTAAAAAAAATCTTACTGCTAAAAAAGTCTTTAAAATACAGAACGTCTTTCTTGTAGCAGTCACTACACATCTGCTTGTTTACTGGCAGACATCAGTCACTGCTCGTGGGAACGAAAGTAGGAAAGGGGAACTTTTCCATTTGTAAGTCTCTTACAGTATGGCTACTGATCTTATCGTATGATTAGCAGTGGCAATCCACATATATGGTTCTTGAATAGCCATTTGAATAGCAACTATACCATCTTTACTGAAGACGCTTACGTTCAACGACCAAGTCAAGTTATTTAAGTGATAATACCACTTGGGTGCCGGGTGCCAGACATATAGTGCATAATTAGAGTGTTCAAGGAAAACCATTTGCTACAGCGTAGCACACCCTCACACGACAAGACTGTGACAGATAGCTAAGGCCTCTCCAGACTCACCACACCATTTTACAGATTTCATGAACAGACGATGTGGATACACATGCCCCACACTGTTGTCTAGATATCCTCGCTGCTGCTGCTGCTTCGTTTACACAGTGGGCTGTAAAAGCGGCTATAGAATCGCTCATTGGCATCGCAACCCCTGGGCACAGCCCTTGAGTTGCCTATGAACCGTGTTGAAACTGCTGGAACTTTGGGCGGTTTCGATTCGCTCCTTGGATCAATGCAATCCTATCTGCTCAGCCCAAAATGGCCTAGCTGGAGTTTCCAAGAGTCTGATTCTGAGCTTTTAATCGAGTTTCATGCAGGCAATATTCACCAACCGGTCACGATTGAAAGTGGTAAATCGAAAGCTCAGGAAAAACGTTTCAGATAAATGAAGCTTAAGTAGGTTAGATTATTTCAACGTAATTGAATGAAGTGGGCGGGCCTTCCGTTGTGTTTGCCAGAAAAAGACGTGGCAGAGACAATTCAAAACAGCGGAAAAGTGACTGTGTTTATTTTTTAGTTTTTATTTCATTCTACTGAAAATTTGAAGATATACGCGTTACTTGCCTAGCGTCACTTGCCGAGGAAACGGATTTGGCAGCTGTCGACTGACGTGCTAATAACTATCTGCGGCGTATATAAAGTTATGTTGATAAGGACGCGACAAACCCTTAGGATGATTAAATAGGTGAAGACGTTGAAAAAAGCAGCGTGTAGACAAGCTTAAGTTGGAGAAATATAATTAGAGCGCTGGTTCCTTTGCTTTACTGAGTTCGTAATTAAGTAATTGATTAAAGCTGGTGAGGAGATGAATAAACGGAGATGTGTAGATAGCAGTGTAGTAAGTGTATGCGCGGACAACGCACGTGTGAAACCGAGCTGACGCTCAAAATGCTGTAGTTAAGCAAAAGCTAGGCTGTATAGCGAACAGCGTCGGCTTCTACTGTGTCTGTGTCCGAGGGTGGAGGGCAATGTAGACGATATATTCGTCCGGACCAAGTGCCTCTCTGACACTCGCGGTGGAAGCACGTACTGTGCTACAGGTGCTACTTGTCTGTCTGTGGAATGTTCCGTAATAGCGGGCTGTGAGTGTCCGCGCGACCTTTAGTCTTATTCTTCTTATCACAGTGGCTTAGACCTATAACGGAGTAACAAGCAAGCCCGAAACTCCCGATACACTACTAACAAGAACTATTAAACAAAACTAATGACACATGACCTGAGGACTTACCGTGCTACGCAGCCGAACACCGATCTTGGCAATGAATTCGATGCGTACACACAGATCACCGTCCGGGGCACTGAGTAATTAACGTCGCCTCTAAGGTCACCAAGCTAATAAATGGTTGGTTTTAACCGCAGATCAGTTGCCTCTCCCAAAAATTTTCAATGGTGGAAGAGGAATACGAACATTACTCCTAGGGTGATTAAATAACGAAAATGTACGCGTACATGCGAGTTCTTTTCTAATATTATATATGTAGACCGTGGTTTCTGATCTCGCTGTTTTATCTCACACTTGAAGCACCGTCAAAAACCATAGGTATTAATAGGGCCAATCCAACTCCTTCTTGGATTTGAATGAGGAACGGGATATCTATACTTACCAAGGGTTTTGGCTAATGAAAGCCTTGATATTTGTTATTCATGCTGTGCATTCTGTCGACAAAACTCATTATGGATACTCTTCTGCCGAAAAGGAATTGTCGGTGCTCATCTGTCCTATCATTTGAATTCCAAGGTCACAAAGGCGCGGATGCACTGCAGCCTGCGCAACAAAATCACGGTTAAGTGCATGGACTGTGCAAAGTAATTTCTCAGGGGTCACTACTTTTATTTTCTCCTAGTTTTTTCGTTGGACTATGAGAGAATTCTGAAACATGTGGGAAAAATCCCAAAGAATAGCAGCAGTGTTGTGCATTGTATACACGGGCCTTAATTAGCATAATAAGATTTTTTCTGCACTTAGCAACGCAAAGTGTTAAAATTTCCGACGTAACAGAGAAGCACCGCTAAAAACTTCATAGCAACGAATAAGCTACACATACTGTACGTATAGATGACAATGTGTTCATTTGTGCACGTTATGCACGGTTTCTGATTAATTTGGCAAGTTTTTCAGGTTTTATACCTGGTTAGAACCACTCTAACTACAAAAATTTATCAATTGTGCCTAAATATCTTCCTCCTGCTTTTTTATAAGTTGTCATAAAGACGATGAACAGAGTTGCTTATACGAACATGCCTGTGATCCCGAACAGTAATAGTGTTCAGTTATAGTAGAAACTGTGTAACTAGACAAGCGTAGTAACTACTTGTTTCATCTAAGTAATTGAAACGATTCTTACATGAGTTCCTGTACTTTTACCCTCAACACTTACTTGTGATCTTCGACAGCGTTGTGCTGAGCGTTGAGTAATAATTAACTTAAATTAAATAAATGCTGTAACCTAACACATTTCATCGAAACGGTTAAAGCAATTTTTTTTTCTAAGTTGCTGCATAATTACAATAAGAGCAGGCTCGTCCTTGGACTGTCGTATTCTATCCTAGCTTAAAATTGTAAAAGGAATACATCAGTTATTTTTGACGCTCTGTGTTTGTGCCACTTCGAAAAAGTGACCTAACTAAAAATGGAAGAAGTTGTGCTACGCAAGCAGCAGGTGGACTTCGATCAAGAGACTAACGTGAGTATCCTTTTCCTCGTAATTTCTTCACTAATTTTTAAATACACTAAGCGATGAACATTTCTAGAATATTTATCGAAGTGAGAGCGGTGATAATGTTTTCGCTGAAAATTTAAGTGTGTATATATATATATATGTTTGTATGTCTACTCACCCAAAAAGTGGTCGAAGAAGTTGAGCAATGTTCATAATTTTTTTGTATGACGGGTTGACCAAAATGTGACCCATACCAAAAAACAAGGCCTATAATTGGCCATAAAAAATGACGGCATCGAATTTTCCTCCACCGGGTCGAATTTGCCTCCACCACGGCAGATCTTCTCACTCCACGAGGTCTCTCATTTTTTCCTATGTTATTATTAAGAGATCTGCACAGGGCGCTTACCATGGCTCTAGCATTGTTGGACACAGCATCCACATGAGAAACTAGGATAAGCTGCCCATAAAAAAATGACTTCTTTGAATTTGCGTTCACCGCGGGTGATGGTCTTATGCCACGAGGCGTTCTAGTGCTATATACAGTTGAAATGAAACAAAATGAACGCTGAGATACAAAAAAAAATGTAACTATAACGAATAAAATACATAAAATTGCCATGCACGCTTTTTTTTCACTTAGGCTGCATATTTTTTTGTTTTGTAAACTTAGGACACTGCGAGTGAAATATTCAAATCCGATAGGCTATGATCTCAGCCGTAGGCTTTCAGTTTACCACTTTGGATCACGTGTTACGTGACAATCGCAACTGTATAGATTACGCTAAAGAGAGTCTCAACCTCAATCCTGAACCGGAGCAGCATTGAGTTTAACCCTGTCGCTGCTGGGACACTCACCACACCCCAGCCCGCAGAGAAAGGCTCAAGGCAGTCTCAAGCGCAAGTAATTTGCGCTTATTGCCTGAAACTCGATGTAATGTGTCGAACGGAAAGTTCAAGAAAAAGCCATGGACAGAATCCATTAACATGAATCGATCGATAATTTTGATCGCATGAGTGAAATGAAGAAATTGGCTCTCGTTACGAAGAAGTTCAAAGAATCCCTTCCCTAACTTGGCTGTCAGAGCTCGACACTCATCCTGTTCATCGCATAGTTTGTGACCTACCTCAATATATGCGTTACATTAGGTCACATTAAACTGTATAAATCGTTTTCATACTGGTCAAAATTTTGTTAATATCTAAAGCAATACATCATAAATCTCACATAAGTGCTGGTTGCTACCCTGAAAACCACAATTAGGCATCTACGTAAAGTAACCATATTTTGCTAGAATTCATGTAGTACTATAAAAATTGAGTTATTCGTATTCATCGTCAATTTTAACAGTCAGCGGCTTTATTTCAGGTTGCTCAAAATATACTTTTAGGGCAATAGAACAAATTACCCATAATAACTGTGTATAATTCGAACGATGTAGCTCTCAACAACAATATAATAAGCAAACATACTGAATGAATTCAACAGTTTTGCTTTAGAGAAGCAAGTTATGTGTCGACAGAACTTCCATTCTCTGAAATTACGTTAAACACTCTTTTAGCTAATGAGGAAGTCAGTCGGTGAACTTGAGTTGATGATACCAGTAATATCAGTAATTTTCAGGCAGAGGTTATCTACCGATGTAAATTGGATTCCCCTGCATAAACCCTCCTTTTGAAAATCAACCAGAGCTGTTCAATGGCATTAAGGTCAGGAGAGCGTAGTGGCCAAGTCATAAGACGCTCTACTTTGAAGCCTAGATTTCCAAGGAATGAATTGGTAATCTTTGTTGAATGGAATAGAGCATTGTCGTGCGTGATAATCATTTGACGGCGACGTGGCAGTGGCAGAGCATTGAACCATGGTGACAAATGGTCATTTCGAAACACTATATAAGTTTGACTCGTAAGTTTAACACTCTCTGACCCTCGAAAAAGGTCCGTTAAATGCGTCACCTATGATATCGCCCTGAAATATAACACCTCCACCTCTTTGTTGGCTCCGCAATCGATGCGGAATAGGAGCCGCATTTGTTTTCATGAATTTTCGTACTCAAGCTACGCTTTTTTCCTTGTGGGTTTTGTTCAACGGAGGCGTGGTACCTTGCTCAGCGTTCGTTGCTAATTCATTCAAGACATTGCATCGGGTTTGTCTGGACAAAGGAGCGATGCCTGTTACCAAGTATGGCAGCGCTGGTGCTGTTTGGATCCTTGTTGACTTGTCGGCGTATTTTTTTGAATATCACGAGGTAAAAGGGTTCATATCTTTCCTTGCTTTGGTATTGGGTCTCACGTATGGAGACAAACTTCTTCGATCTTTCTTTTTCTTTGTTAACACTATGAGAGACAAAGCTTTACAAGGCCTGCTGCAATGCGCTCCTTCCCGTTAGCATTCTTCTCTGGGCTCTTTTTGATAAAATTGGATAACAATGCAGAAAATTTCATAATTGTTTTGGATAGTGCATGGATTCAATCGAAATTTGAAGACTTTTCGTGCCTAGTTGTGGTTTTTCATTGCCCCAACTTTCACTTATGAGGGACTTATTTTACTTCAGGCATCAACAAAATCTTGACCGACAATAAAGCGATGTACACGGTTAGATTAAGTAACTTAGAAAAAGGTCTTACCAGGTTAGAATAAGATGGGATCAGCTAGATTAGGCACCTAACTTAACTTATTGACACGCACATAATGCCTGAATCTGAATGCCTAGTACACTATACCGGCGCCCATCTTAGTATACCTGGTACACAATTGAAATTTATATTCTTCTCAATTCATTCGGTTCAAAACTTCTCAAATTAACTGTTCATAACTCAAACTGTGCCACATCTGCATAGCAACATATTTGTTTCTTCTTCGATAATTTGTTGAAAAAACTAGCACAATTTTCATCGTCGTTACTTGAGGCTTACCAGATGAATGTTGTGAACAACGTATTTGGCAGTTGCTGGTTTTTCTTTATAACGAAAATCTTGGCAACGCATCCAGGCTCACTTAGTACTTAGACGGTGCTCAGGGTGACACAACGTTAGGTAACTTGCAGGTTTCATTGACTAGGCAGCGAAGTTATGCTTGTCTTGTGTCGACTTCACCTGGTGACTGGATTTCCATGAGTTAACCCTTAATCGACTACTCTGGTGACTTTCAAAAAGTTTATCTTTCTGGTAAAATATAGAGCTTTCAGCTGCTATCTCGTACCTGCTCAAGTTTCTTCTAACCCCAGCAACACGATGCTATGTGACAACGCTGAAGTTCCTGATGAGCCAAGCCTTGTAGGGTTAGGGTTAATATAAACGCGATCTTGACTTGTAAATCGATGGCACTTTGAGTAAACTTTGTGTCCAGTCTATGCGTGTGGGAGATTTGTCATAAATCTTGTGCACAGAGACCTTGCTATTAACTCATGGAAATCAAATTTCATAAACCATGTTTCAGACTCCCACAAAATGTCGTGAAGTTTTTTATTATTGTTATTAAGAACGTGACTATCAAAATACGCCAAACATTTTTTACTCTCTATTGTTCTCTCTCAAAAAAAATTCACAATAAAATTTTTACACAATATATACACTGTTCATACAGAAAACAAGCCCTTTAAAAGTAAAATAACTTATTGGGCACACGACGACCTCTATGAATTATGAATTGCAATACATTTCTTCGCAGTTCTCCCTCCACCAACTGCTGACGAAACCGCAAGGCAGCGCCTGCTTGTCGGACTCCAACGTCGTATAGGCGAACGTCGGTGTAGGATGGCAGCAATTTCTCTTTCAGACAAGTTCTATTAAATAAAATGGCTGACA
>LQNS02277099.1:223078-237189 GCA_001587735.2 Parhyale hawaiensis | reverse complement strand
TATTCATTTCAGATTTGCTGATGATGGGCCGATTGCGTCCGAAACGTTCATTTTAATAATTGCGTACTATTTGAATTTTAGTAAATTTTTAGGAAGATGCCTAATTTTACATCCTATCTAGCTTTATTGTGTTTAGTCAGAAATATTAATAGATTAAAAGGTTAATTTCACTTGTTGTTTTTTCCTTTGCCTGAAGATGGCAGAATTGTCGCCGCCTGCAATGCTACAAACAATTAAAAAAAAAAAAGAGGTTCAGGGGTGAGAAAGCTAGACTTAATATGAGACTGTCTTAGGGCTGCTGCCGGCACTTATGACATTAATGTGCTTTATTCTTGGCAGTTAGTCTTTGTTCCCAGAGCTACTCCCCAGCTCGATAGTACTCTAACTTTCTGCTCCAGTAGCGCTACTAAGGGCTGCTATAACGGTAATACGGTAATGGGTCCTGCACTATATTCCTATAACACGGTGGACAGTTAAAATATAATGAGCAATAGGCCCAGTACTACAATTTTGAAACACAGTGGACAACACTTAAATGGAATTAGCAATGTGCCCAGAACTGCATGCTTAATACACGGTGGACTGCATTACAAAATAATCAGCATCATTCTGCAGTAAATTTCTGCAGGGTGATATTGAAAAAAAAATCTGACGAGAAGCAAACGCTTTTACGAGGAAAAAAGGATTGACGTAGGAAGGTGAAATGAAAGCCATATGGAAAAGTATCTTTTCAAATATTATCAGGTTTACTGGAGTACTCGGCCATCAAAGATGGCGGCGAATAACTTACGATTATCTGTCTCCATTGATCACATTTTTGTTACTAAGATGGTTATGAAGGATGTACTTCATATATACAACCGCTACCTTCAAAGATCAAAAGATGCGGCTCCCTCGAGTCTAAAAATCTAACTGGGAATAAAATAATATAATATATAATATAATTATATATAATATATAATAATAAATAAAATAATAATAAACCTATCAAATATGTAGTACCTGTTTGTTCGGAAATAGGGTTAGTTCGGCAGTTAGGTAACTACCCTATAAGTCCGTGGTTTTATTCTACTCTAAAGGTAATCTTACTCTTTGCTTTGTTGATCATGAATGTAGTTTTTTTGCGCATTGAAATCTCAGAAGAAATCAATTTTCGCCTTGGAAAGAAAGTAACTATAAGGAACCATGGGAGTGCTAAATTTAGTGATACCTAAGACCTCTTTCTTGTTTTTATATGAAAACTTTCGAAGCAGAAAGTGTATGCGAAATGGAGGCTTCTTCAATTCCCCACGATCTGCAGTCGTGACTAATGTCAGCCTACTTGTTTTCATCATATTATAAAAAAGAAAAGATAAATATTCTTCCTAGAAATTAGTACATACATGAGCACATAAATAAATAAAATTATAAATTATTCACATTGTAATAATCTATACGGCGTTGATAACAAGTGCTCAAACGAGCCACACTGATCCTCGATCAATACAACAATGAAAACACCCATTACTATAATACGCTGACCCGTACTAGAAATCCAGCTACTACTAAAATTTTACAGTGATGGTAATGTTACGAAATTATTAAGAAATCTATGAATTTAACAATACTTAAACCTGCACATCTGTTATCGATGTGTCTGTTTCACCACGGGACATTAGTTTTCACTTTTTTCCTTTATAACTGTTTACTAGCAACCATTTTCTCTGTATCACCATACGGTACTACACAGAGCTCTTATAAACACACAAAGGATTCTCAAGGTATAATCAATCCCGCTGCAGACGGTAGTCGTTTGTCCTCTGCTCTCACATTACAGCGTTCGAATGCGTGACTATGACCGTGCAAGCAACAAATAAGCGCACTGCTTTCAAAGTCGTCTTTTATTCGAAATTTAAAGACACGAAACTATGCCAGTGGCACTTGCTAAGGACGAGTTCACACGTTATGCATTTCAACGCGTTCGCTCAACCTAATAGACGCGGCGCATTCAGTTCATGGCAGCAGTAGCGGCGAACGCGCGAGACTGAAAGATGAAGCGTGTCCTTTTTCTTACGCGTTCGCTCGTCCACTCGTCCGAACGTGTTACTGAGCCCGAGAAACAGCAATGCAGTGCACCGTTTCCTGAGTTTTAGTTCACTCTAAATCTGAAGAGAATTCCGTAACTTGCCGAGTGATACTTGCAGAGAAAACCGATTTGACGGTTAACATTTTTATAACTTTTTTTTTTGTCGTACACAAAGTTGTGCTGACAACGACGCTACAAAACAATCGGATGCATGAGTGAATGCATCGAAATGAATGACGTGTGAACTCGGCATTATAAATACTGTATTTTATCCTCTGTGGCGTTCACAGATCATGAACAAATTAATTCATATGTTTTTTTTTTATTATTGTCGCTTTATGATGAAACTTAGTATAATTCCCACACAACACTAGCAAATCCAAACATGTTTTAAGAATGCGAATGGCGCCATGTTTGTTTTGAAAGAACAGCTAACTGCTTGTGATAGCTTCACTTTTATCGATTTATCAGGCTATAGATATTTTAGAAATACGCTGCTCCACTTGAAATCAGGCTATAAGATAATAGGATACGAATGTGACTTTCATGATCCCATCAAAACCAAAATATAAACAAAATGTAAAGAACTGATATCGTAACTGACCGCGCGCCATCGTTTATTTGGATGAATGTCGCTTCTATATGTAGACAACAAAAAAAAACAGAATAAATTAGATTAGATGGTCGGCAAGAGACGGACCAAGAGACCCATTCCCATCGAGGATCTGGGACTTACGCTCGGGCTCTCTAGGAGCTAGAACCCTTGCGTTAGAATCCTAGAGATATCTAAGGAAGAAAAGATAACGATGAAGAGATTAAGCTTAGCGAAAGAATTGATCGTATAAGTACAATCCAATCCTGCTAATACACGGAGCTTAGAGACGTTAAGTAAGTTGGGGTATGAGATATAATGGTCCTTTGATTACGGTAACGTAGAATCTTTGGCCGTCATGAGTTTGGGACTCCTGGAGGAGGAGTTCATAACTGTGGAGGATGTTGCTCCCAATGTTTCTCAACACTATTTTTATATGCATTGACGGACTCTGCATCGACAACTTCGAGGGAGGGGGAGAGTCTACTCCAAACATTCACAATTCAGAACAAAAAGAACTCCTGGTTGAGAATAGCTCTTCTATCTTCATGCTTGAGTTTTGGCCTTCGTTTCGCAGGCGATCATTAACGTCTCTGTCAAAAAGTTCTGTTGTCGGCATGTCGCTAAAGCCAATCCTGTACTTGAATATTTCGATTGGTTGTCCCCTAAGTCGTCTTTGTTCATGAAAGATGAGTCCCACTCCCAGTAGGCGACAATTGTATAGTTGATTTCGCAGCTGAGGTATCAATTCTGTTGTTCCGCGATGGATTCTTTCCATTTTATCGATATATTTGCACTTGTGAGGCGAGCGGAATTGAGTAGCATATTCTAACTGCTCATACGCTCGTCCGATAGTTTTGTAACGTCATCATTATAACAACTTTGTGTACGCTACAAAAAGTTATTAAAATGTTAACCGTCATATCAGTTTTTTCTACAACTGTCACTAGGCAAGTTAAGGAAATCTCTTCCAATTTACAGCGAACTAAAACTCAGAAAACAGTGCACTTTGCCAGCTATTTTTTCTAGAGCCCAGTAACCCACTCGGACATCGGACAAGTGGATGAGTGAACGTGTTGATATGAATGACGTGTGAACGCAGCCCAGGTGTTGTAAGCACTTGAAAATGAGAGTAAAAGCAAGTCATAGTTGCTGTTATTATACGCTAGGTGCCGCCGGGCGAGACGACACCACCGAGAGAGTGTCTAGGCTACTTAACAGTTCGACGTCAGTTAGCTACTTTTTAACGTACTGTTACCAAACTACACGCTGGCGTGTTCAATTGATCGCCAAAATTAAGCCTTTTAGAAGCTTAGGCCTATCGTGTCTGAGACTTCAGGTATGTAGAAGCATTGGATTTGTCACTTGGAATAATGTTGCAAGTATCACTAGCAACCCGATTATGTTGAACCCGCTGCAGACTCCCCGTTACGGAACAAGTTTGAGCTTCTCGAGAGTCTCAAGGGTAATCGATTGAGGGTCAACGTCTAAAACTTAATTCAACGGGTCGAAGCCAACGCACCTGCGTGAAGTTTCGGTTACGAGCAAATGATGCCTCTAAAGTTTAATTTCGGAGCCCAATCGAACGTGCCTTTAATTATGGCGTTTCTGGCTTAGCCGTTATCTTCTTATACCCTGGACGCTCTGCGCTCCACTAAAGAGGGGTTCACACGACAGTCAAATAGACATGTTCTCTAATCTAGCTGTCCGAACGCGTTTCTGTAACCGTTTAAAGAGCTGGCTTTCTGACCTGCAATTGCGCAAAATTTTAAAAGATATCCAAAAGTTTACACCTATAGCTGACACTTTCTAAACCAGCTGACTCGACAGCTAAGATTTCAATAAGTTTTTGTAGCCACTCAGAACTCCCAATATGTACTGAGACAACACGTTCATTTGACTATCATGTGAACCCTCCGTTACTAAACAAATACTTAAGCCAGGCTTACACAATTATTTCTTGACGCAATCATAATACTTCAAGCATCTCAATATTCTTTTATAATGTTACTTCCTCGTAAACAGCCGAAGAACTTACCGTATCTTGAGTTCTAATTGGCAAGTCTCACTTGAAAAGAGTGTAGTAACTTAAGCCTCAGGAAGCTATGCTGTCTGGGCATTTTATTTTCTGTTTATATAACACAGTAACGCATTTGGCACATAATGTGAAAACACAATGGAAAGACTGTCGTGTGAACTGGCTTTATGCCCTTTCCCATGATGACTTGCAGTTTAGTAAATCCTATGAAAGTCTCACAGTTGCGTTCGCATGGATGAAACGTAGTATTCAAATACTTTCTATGCTCCGTGCGAGAATCAAGAAACTGTATAGTATGATTCCGTCTTTAGGTAGCTCGCTCTGCATTAGATAAGAAATAATAATAAGTACATATTTCAATGACACTCCGTTTTCTTCTGCTCTGTAGGATACGATAGTGACCAAAGTCAGAACACGAAATGAAAGAATAGTAACATTGAGATATCAACGTGTGTCGTTGAAAACACTACCCTGTGTTGACCGCAAAATATAGCAAAATGTAAGCAGTTCGGTCCTTTGACTGAAACAAACACCTCTCTTGCCAAGTATCGGGTATTTTTTCAGATTTCTCGTAAATTAAAATTTCAAATCCTACGCAATTTTCTCCGGATAAAATGGCACGGCAAAGGATCCGGATGATTAGCTGAAAAAAATATTCAAAAGACTATCGTGGCAGTCCGCCTGATACAAGATATTATTCGCGAAGTAAGTGTAAGTGAGATTACCATCCCACCGACGCGCGATCCCATCTTCTTCTGCATACATTAACGTTACAGGACGTCTCTTAATTACCAGTTGCATAGCAGATTTCTCCTCGTTTTAGGACGGCATCTTTTCACAGTGACGCACTAACTCCGTAAGTTGTTTGTATACGTACGTGTCGGCGAGGCAGCAGTACGTACGTATAGCGTGCTGATAAATCGGTCCCGTTTCCTGTAAAGCGTTACAGTCTTACTTGGTACAGCGTTGTGGTAGCGTGTGTTTTTGTGGCCTGGGTGAAAAGTCTGGTAAAAACTGCAGTTACTGTTAAAATGTTACGGTTGAAAATAGAGTCGCGACACTAGATTGTTTCTTTGCAGGTTTTGCCCCTGCCCGGTGTTGCTAAGTTAGACTAACTGAGAGCTCTAATGATAATTGAGTTAATTAACTTAGTTACACTTAAGTGTATATAGACTTAAGTGTAGAGACATCAGAGTAGAAAACGAGCTACGACACTGGACCGATTCCGTAAAGAGTTTTAAAACTTGCGAGTTACTACGTAATAAAACGTATAAGTGATATCATTAAAAAAAATCTTACTGCTAAAAAAGTCTTTAAAATACAGAACGTCTTTCTTGTAGCCGTCAATACACATCTGCTTGTTTACTGGCAGACATCAGTCGCGGCTCGTGGTAACGAAAGTAGGAAAGATGAACTTTTCCCTTTGTAAGTCTTTCTTACAGTATGGCTACTGATATTATCGTATGATTAGCAGTGGCAATCCACAAGTTCATGGCAGAATCACGAACATCCTATACATGCATGCATATATGGTATTTGAATAGCCACTTGAATAGCAATTATACCATCTTTGCTGAAGACGCGTACGTTTAACGACCAAGTCACGTTATTTAAGTGATAATGCCACTTGGGTGCCGGGTGCCAGACATATAGTGCATACTTAGAGTGTTCAAGGAAAACCATTTGCTGCAGCGTAGCACACCCTCACACGACAAGAGTGCGACAGATAGCCAAGGCCTCTCTAGACTCGCCACACCATTTTACAGATTTCCTGACCAGACGATGTGGATACACATGCCCCGCACTGTTGTCTAGATATCCTCGCTGTTGCTGCTGCTTCGTTTACACAGTGGGCTGTAAATGCGGCTATAGAATCGCTCATTGGCATCGCAACCCCTGGGCACAGCCCTTGAGTTGCCTATGAACCGTGTTTAAACTGCTGGAACTTTGGGCGGTTTCGATTCGCTCCTTGGATCAATGCAATCCTATCTGCTCAGCCCAAAATGGCCTAGCTGGAGCTTCCAAGAGTCTGATTCTGAGCTTTTAATCGAGTTTCATGCAGGCAATATTCACCAACCGGTCAAGATTGAAAGTGGTAAATCGAAAGCTCAGGAGAGACGTTTCAGATAAATGAAACTTGAGTAGGTTAGATTATTTCAACGTAAGTGAATGAAGTGGGCGGGCCTTCCGTTGTGTTCGACAGAAAAAGACGTAGCAGAGACAATCTAAAACAGCGAAAAAGTGCACTGTGTTTATTTTTTAGTTTTTATTTCATTCTACTGAAAATTTGAAGATATACGCGGAACTTGCCTATTGTCACTTGCCGAGGAAACGGATTTGACAGCTGTCGGCTGACGTGCTAATAACTACCAGCGGCGTATACAAAGTTATGTTGACAAGGACGCAACAAACCCTAAGGATGATTAAATAAGGGAAGACGTTGAAAAAAGCAGCGTGTAGACAAGCTTAAGTTGAAGAAATAAAATTAGAGCGCTGGTTCCTTTGTTCGTAAGTAATTGATTATAGCTGTTGAAGAGATGAACAAACGGAGATGTGTAGATAGCAATGTAATAAGTGTATGCGCGGACAACGCACGTGTGAAACCGACTAACGCTCAAAACGCTGTAGTTAAGCAAAAGCTAGGCTGTATAGCGAACAGCGTCGGCTTCTACTGGGTCTGTGTCCGAGGGTGGAGGGCAATATAGCCGATATATTCGTCCAAACCCAGTGCCTCTCTGACACTCGCGATGGAAGCACGTAGTGTGCTACAGGTGCAACATGTCTGTCGGTGGAATGCTCCGTAATAGCGGGCTGTGAGTGTCCACGTGACCTTTAGTCTTTTTCTTCTTATCACAATCGCTTAGACCTATAACGTACTTACAAGCATGCCCGGAATGTCTAAACCGCTACTAAGAAAAACTATTAAACAAAACTAATGACGGATGACTTAAAGACTTACCGTGCTATGCAGCCGAACACTGATCTTGGCAATGAATTCCACGCATACACACAGATCGCCGTCCGGAGCACTCACTAATTAACGTTGCCCCTAACGGTAACCAATCTGAAAAAAAGTTGGGTTTAGCCTCAGATCAATAGCCTCTCCCCAAAATTTTCAATGGTGGAAGAGGAATACGAACATTACTCCTCCGGCGATTAAATAACGAAAGTGTATGCGTACATGTGAGTTCTTATCTAACATTATATATGTAGACCATTGTTTCTGGTCTCGCTGTTTTATGTCACACTTGAAGTACTGTCAAAAACCATAGGTATTAGTAGGGCCAGTCCAACTGCTTCTTGGATTTGAATGAGGAACGAGGTATACATACTTGTCAATGTTTTTGGCCAATGAAAGCCTTGTTTTTTTTTATTCCTGCTGTGTATTCTGTCGAGAAAACTCATAATGGATACTCTTCTGCCGAAAAGGAATTTTCGGCGCTCATCTGTCCTATCATTTGAATTCCAAAGTCACAAAGGCGCGGATGCACGGCAACCTGTGCAAGAAAATCACGGTCAAGTGCATGGACAGTGCTAAGTAATTTCTCAGAGGTCACTACTTTTATTTTCTCCTAGTTTTTCGTTGGACTACGAGAGAATTCTGAAAAATGTGGAAGAAATCCCAAAGAGTAGCAGCAGTGTTGTGCATTGTATACACGGGCCTTAATTAGCATAATAAGATTCTTTCTACACTTAGCAACGCAAAGTGTTGATTTTTCCGACGCAGCAGAGAAGCACCGCCAAAAACCTCATAGTAAGGAATGAGCGACTCATACTGTTAGTATAGATGACAATGTTTTCATTTGTTCACGTGATGTACGGTTTCTGATTAATCTGGCAGGTTTTACAGGTTTTATACCTGAGTAGAACCCCTCAAACTACAAAAATTTATCAATTGTTCCTAAACATCTTCCTCCTCCTTTTATATAAGTTGTCATAAAGACGATGGACAGAGTTGCTTATACGAACATGCCTGTGATTCCGAACAGTAATAGTGTTCAGTTATAGTAGAAACGGTGTAACTAGACAAGCGTAGTAACTACTTGTTTCATCTAAGTAATTAAAACGATTCTTACATGAGTTCCTGTACTTTTACCATCAACACTTACTTGTGATATTAGACAGCGTTGTGCTCAATGTTAAGTAATAATTAAATTTAATAAATGCTGTAACCTAGTACATTTTATCGAAACCGTTAACGCGATTTCTTCTAAGTTGCTGCGTAATTACAATAAGAGCCCGCTCGTCGTTTGGACTGTGGTATTCTATCCTAGTTTAAAATTGTAAAACGAATATATCAGATATTTTTGACGCTCTGTGTCTGAGCCACTTCGAAAAAGTGACTTAACTAAAAATGGAAGAAGTTGTGCTACGCAAGCAGCAGGTGGACTTCGATCAAGAGACTAACGTGAGTATCCTTTTCCATGTAATTTTTCCACTAATTTTTAAATGCACTAAGCGATGAACATTTCTAGAATATTTATCGAAGTGAGAGAGGTGATAATATTTTCGCTGAAGATTTAAGTATATATGTATAAATGTTTGTATGTCTGCTCACCCAAAAAGTGGTCGAAGGAGTTCAGCAATTTTCATATTTTTTTTTTTTTTGTATGGCGGGTTGACCAAAATGTGACCCATGCCAAAAAACAAGGCCTATAATCGAATTTGCCTCCACCGCGGCAGATCTTCTCACGCCACGAGGGCTCTCATTTTTTCCTATGTTATTATTAAGAGATCTGCGCAGGGCACTTACCATGGCTGTAGCCTTATTGGACACAGCATCCACATGAGAAACTAGGATTAGCTGCCCATAAAAAATGACTTCTTTGAATTTTAGTTCACTGCGGGTGATGGTCTTACGCCACGAAGCGTTCAAGTGCTATATACAGTTGAAATGAAACAAATGAACGCTGAGATACGAAAAAATGTAACTATAACGAATAAAATAAATAAAATTGACATGCACGCTTTTTTCCACTTATGCTGCGTATTTTTTTTTTTTTTTTGTGAACTTATGACTCTTCCAGTTCACCGATTGCGAGTGAAATATTCAAATCCGATAGGCAACAATATCAGCCGTAGGCTTTCACTTTGCCACTTTGGATCACGTGTTACATGGCAATCGCAACTAAATTACGCTACAAAGAGTCTCAACCTCAATCCTGAACCGGAGCAGCATTGAGTTTAACCCCGTCGCTGCTGGGACACTCACCACACCCCAGCCCGCAGAGAAAGGCTCAAGGCAGTCTCAAGCGCAAGTACTTTGCGCTTATTGCCTGAAACTCGATGTAATGTGTCGAACCGAAAGTTCAAGAATAAAGCCATGGGCAGAATCCATTAACATGAATCGATAATTTTGATCGCATGAGTGAAATGAAGAAATTGGCTCTCATTACAAAGAAATTCAAAGAATCCCTTCCCTGACTTGGCTGTCAGTGCTCGACACTCATCCTGTTCATCGCATAGTTTGTGACCTACCTCAATATATGCGTTACATTAGGTCACATTAAACTGTGTAAATCGTTTTCTTACAGGTTAAAATTTTGTTAATATCTAAAGCAATACATCATAAATCTCACATAAGTGCTGGTTGCTACCCTGAAAACCACAATTAGGCATCTACGTAAAGTAACCGTATCTTGCTGGAATTCATGCAGTACCATAAAAGTTGAGTTATTCGTATTCATCGTCAATTTTAACAGTCAGTGGCTTTATTTCAGGTTGCTCTAAATATACATTTAGTTCAATAGAACAAATTACCCATAATAACTGTGTATAATTCGAACGAAGTAGCTCTCAACAACAATAAAATAAACAAACATACTGAATGAATTTAACAGTTTTGCTTTAGAGACGCAAGTTATGTGTTGACAGAACTTCCATTCTCTGAAATTACGTTAAACACTCTTTTAGCTAATGAGGAAGTCAGTCGGTGAACTTGAGTTGATGATACCAACAATATCAGTAATTTTCAGCCAGAGGTTGTCTACCGATGTAAATTGGATTCCCCTACATAAACCCTCCTTTTGAAAATCAACCAGAGCTGTTCAATGGGATTAAGGTCAGGAGAGCGTAGTGGCCAAAACATATGACGCTCTACTTTGATGCCTAGATTTCCAAGGAATGAAGTGGTAATATTAGTTGAATGGAAAAGAGCATTGTCGTGCGTGATAATCATTTGACGGCAACGTGACAAAGGTAGAGCATTGAACCATCGTGACAAATAGTCATATCGAAACGCTATACAGTATAAGTTTTACTCGTAAGTTTGACACCCTCTGACCCTCGAAAAAAGTCCGTTAATTGCGTCACCTATGATGTCGCCCTAAAATATAACACCTCCACCTCCTTGTTGGCTTCTCAATCGATGCGGAATAGGAGACACCAGAGGACTCCACACTTTGAACCATCCATCCGGGCCTTCAAGGGTAGCTCTAGCCTCATCCGTAAAGAGAAAATTTTGAAAGCTTTTTTTCATGGATTTTCGTGCTCAAGCTACGCTTTTCTTTTGGTGGGTTTTGTTCAACGGAGGCGTCACTAATTCATTCAAAGCGTTGCAGCGGGTTTGTCTGGACAAAGGAGCAATGCCAGTTACCAAGTATGGCAGCGCTTGTGCTGTTTGGATCCTTGTTGACTTGTCGGCGTATTTTTCGAACATCACGAGGTGAAAGGGTTCATATCTTTCCTTGGTTTGGTGTCGGGCTCACATATGGAGACAAACTTCTTCGTACTTTCTTTTTTTTTTTTAATCTATGAGAGACGAAGCTTTGCAAGGCCTGTAGCAATGCGCTCCTTCCCATTAGCATTTTTCTCTGGGCACTTTTTGAGGCCTGCACTGAAGCGATAGACAAATAAAATTGGTCAACAATGCAGAAAATTTCAAAATTGTTTTAGATACTGCATGAATTCAATCTAAACTTGAAGACTTTACGTGCCTAGTTGTGGTTTTTCATGGCCCCAACTTTCACTTATGAGGGAATTATTTTACTTCAGACATTAACAAAATCTTGACCTGCAAGAAAACGATATACACGCTTAGGTTAAATTAAGTAATTTATGAAAAGGTCTGGCCAGGTTGGAATAAGCTAGGATCAGCTAGATTAGGCACCTAATTTAACTTATTGGCACGCACATACTACCGGAATCTGAGGTAGGCCTCATACCTAGTATACTATACCGGCGCCCATCTTAGTATACCTGGAACACAATTGAAATTTATATTCTTCTCAATTCTTTCGGTTCAAAACTTCTCAAATTAACTGTTCATAACTCAAACTGTGCCACATCTGCATCGTAACATATTATGTTTCTTCTTCAATAAATTGTTTGAAAAACTAACGCAATTTTCATCGTCATTATTTGAGGTTTACCATGCAGATGAATATTGTGAACAACGTAGTTGGCAGTTGCTGGGTTTTCTTTCATGAAAATCGTGGCAACGCATTCAGGTTCACTTAGTACTTAAACGGCGCTCAGGGTGACACAACGTTAGGTAACTTGCAGGTATGCATTGACTAGGCGGCGAATGTTATGCTTGTCTTGTGTCGACTTCGCCTGGTGACTGGAGTTCCAAGAGATAACCCTTAATCGACTACTCTGGCGACTTTCAAAAAGTCAATCTTTCTGCGTAATACAGAGTTTTCAGCTATCTCGTACCTGTTCAAGTTGCTTCTAGCTCCAGCAACACGATTCTAAGTGACAACGTTAAACTCTGAAGTGCCTATATCAGCCAAGCCTTATAGGGTTAGGGTTAATATATACACGATTTTGACTTGCTAATCGATGGCACTTTGAGTAAACTCTGTGTCCTGTCTATGCTTATGGGAGATTTGTCATGGATCTTGTGCACAAAGACTGTTATTAACTCATGGACATCAAATATCATAAACCGTGTTTCAGACTCCCAGGAAAGTTCGTAAGTTTTTTATTATTGTTATTAAGCAAGTGACTATCAAAGTACGTCAAACATTCTTGGGTAGCTAGCTGATAGTACACAGTACACTGCTACCAACAAATTTATTTAATATGTATTACCTGCTCCTCTACTAAACTACAGCTTATTAAATTGTATATCCTTAAGCTCCACATGACAACACTTTGCATCTTCAGGTATCTGATGCGAGTTCAGACGACGGTCGGATCCTGGGCGGACCCCAGCTGCTGTGCATGCTCACCAGCGGGGCCCTGCTCTGTCTCCTCGGGGTCTTCATCACCTCCTACGGGTACTTCGTCCAGTCCGACCACCAGCACATCCTGAGGGCCATCGGGCCCGCGCTTCTTGTATTTGGACGTGAGTATTGCTGCTGAAAAGTTCTTCAACGGAAAAAAATGCGCTAACCATACTACACCCTGGTAATGCATATCCTCAATTAAATAGACTTAATTTACGTGATACTGTATGACCGTATACGATAAAATAAAACGCGATAGACATAGTACAGCCTATTGATGTACATTTTTGTATGAAGCTCGCTCACTACTCACAAGTTCGTGAACGGAAAAGGAAACGAGGTTAGTCATACCAGAGGGCCGCGAAAACGTATAATTTTAAACGTCAATACAACATGATAAAATGCGATCTATCAAAACGTACGTTGAGCATCCGTTTCCTTGAAGCAAAAAGGCTAGCCGGCTTGCCACCATATCTCTGCATTTGTATATCTTTCGCACAGCGGACGCTACTAAACTAGGAGTGCCGCACAGTAAGCTAGTAGGACGGGACACTTGCCAGTCTTTCATAAATTAGAAGATGGCTATTGATATGAGGAGAGACTAGAAATGGCTACTGGCATTATCAGGGACAAGAAGATGGCTACTAACATTACAAATGTCCGTAGCCGTAATTTAGTCCATGAAGATTCTATAAATATTCTGAAACGAAACTGTGCAGCAGCTACACATTAGTTGCCACGTACAAGTTTCGAGCACAAGAGAGCAGCTGTTTCGGTGTTCCTATGAGCTGAAGGACTTGAAAATCAACCGTAACTGTTTGAAGTCGGGGTTTCGTGCCCTGGTCGGTTAAGGTTTGGAATTTAAACCCCGGCATCAGTTTTCGGTCGTATTGGCCTGCAGGCGTTTAAGTCAGCTGTTAATGGCTTATTGCTGGGTTTCCTTTAACAGCGTTTCGGGCTTCCCGGTGTGGCAAGGTGGTTCATTTGGTTTGTATTGCCTGTCCGTGGGAGCTCGAGCATGAAGTTTTAATAATAACTAGAGCACTCTGAGAGCGCATACCTCCGCCAAGTGAGGCAACGGTAGCAAAAAATTCCAACTGGTTCTGAAACCATAATTTTCTTTGTATTATCTCCAAAATCTAATCATTTGTGCCTTTTTATATTAATAACAGCTTGTTCAATTTTCTTGAAAATCCGTTCATGACTTTTTGAGTTATAGTGTTAACAAACGTTATGACAAACATA
>LQNS02277099.1:211286-223014 GCA_001587735.2 Parhyale hawaiensis | reverse complement strand
TATACTCTTTGTTATATACCTAACAACTCATGTTAATTTCATCAAAATCCATCCACAACTTTTTTAGTTATGGCACCAAGAAAAATGAGGCAGACAAACAAACAAACGGATGGACATATCTTCACCAAAAGTTAATCATCTGTTCCTCCTAACATACCAAACAATCCCTGTAAATTTCATCGAAATCGGTTCATAACTTTTTGAGTTTTCTTGGTGACAGACAAAGAGACAAACAAACAGGCAGACAGACAGACAAACACGATGAAAACATAACCTCCTTGGCGGAGGTAATAATAAGTAAGCAAAATATGCGTATATTGAGCATCATCGCCAGCATGAATACGGCCGGTTACGAAAATAATAGCAATCTTTTACTCTGTACGTATGTCACCTGCGTGAACACTCTTTCGAAATGTTACGTTATCTCAGTAATTCTACATTTTTTTATTTTTGCTGATGTGAAGAACAAAAGAAGTAGCCAGTACCCGAGATCCAACTTGAGAAACTCTCATAGTGCTTTTCTTAACCCCTAGTAACGCCGCAATAGCTGTAATGACAAGGACATTCGAATAAACTCGTCAACAAATCACCAAATCACACAGTTTTTAGATTGATGCAGCAGTCCCATACAACGAGTTTTATAAGCTCTGTTCAACCTCCTTGATCCTATAACTTGACAGCTATGAGTACCCATAAGCTCTATGTAATTGCTCCACCTTACTGGCACAAGAATAAGCAGCTCGACATTTTTACGCCCAGAGGCTGGCAGTCCATTTTTCGTACCTAGTGGCAGTAACCACATTATATCCTTAATCGCTATAGTGATGATATACCGACCGACACCGAATGATGTTCAAAATCTTTTAGTTGATTTATATAGAAGTTAGACGAGAATTCTTTATTTGGTACCTACGGGCAACAATTGCAACCAATATCATACATAGTTCGGCCGGGTAAGAACAAACAAGACTAGATGACCTACAGGACCTTTCCATTGACTCATGCAGAGATTGGGCCCCAAGTCTCACATTTTAGTACCCACTGGCAACAGCTGCAAAAATTATCTTTGGTTCGGCACTATATGAACGAACAAATTTAGATGACCAGCAGGATCCTTCCGTTGACTCACGCGGAGGTCAGACAGCTATTCCCTCTTTTAGCCCCTACCGACAGCGGTCGCAAATTATCCTAGTCCGGTCCTTCGATAATCCTCGAAGTCAATGTCCTGCAGGATCTTTCCGATGACGCACAGAGTGGTCAAGAACCTGACATGCCGGGCCCGCGCAGGGGATGTGCTGCGACCATCGGAAGGAAATGGTTTTGCCCGCAGAGTGCATTCGCGCTCGCCAGCTGCATGATTTTCCTGGATTTTGATAACAATCTTAAAAGCTTCCTGCATATTCCTGGGCTTGTAGTTGGTGTAAATAACAGCTTGACTAAAAAACAACAGACCTGTCAATGTAACAAGTTTAATCGAAGATAAATCCCTCCACGTATGTACTTGGGGCCTTAATATCTTGAATTCTGCAAGTATTATAGGTAAAAGTAGTATCTCTAATTTGCTGCTAGAGAAAATCGCAGCAAAATATTTTACACTTTTACCTCATTTATCATCAAACCACATATTGCAGCCTGCCTGCCTAGTACTGTACTAGTGATGCTTGTATCTCCTAATAATGTCCTCCAAAGACTGTCTTCCAAGCACTACAATTCACTTACACAATTTCTGTAGGCGTTCGAGAAATTGGTCGCCTGTAAGCTTTATCGTTTTACTGAGACTACAGGGTTGCTGCCTGCTGGTCAGTTTGCCTACAGAACTGGTTTGGGTTGTTGTGACGCATTATTGTCGGTGTCAAACCATTTACAGTCTGCTCTGGATTGTGGGTCGGAAGGACGCCATGTACAGTTGGACTTTAGGGCGGCGTTTGACAGGGTCAACCACAGGGGGCTATTGTACAAGCTGGAGTCGTTTAGTGTGGGTGGTAGGATTCTGTCAATCATTCGTGATTTTGTTTCTGAGTGAACTCAGAGTGTGTCTGTTGACGGTTTTTCAGTGCCTCAGTTGCAGTGGGGTCTGGTGTCTCTCGGGGTAGCGTACTTGGCCCGCTGCTGTCCATTCTGTATACTAGTGACATGCTCTCTTCGCTAGGAAACACAAGGATCAACTATGCCTACGATTCCACTTTGATAGCAATGATACCTACCGCCCGCATGTGTAATGCCGTCGCCCAGTCTCTGAATAGGGACCTGTCGCGCATTAGTGCAGGGTGCTCGGTCTAGAGTAGGAAGTTGAATGCCAGTCTATGATTGTTAGTCGGTCTCAGACACTTTTACCGCAGCATTCACATCATAATATACAGTAGATGACACTTTGCTTCAGGAGTCTAGCTCCTTTTAAATTCTCGGTGTTGTCTTTGATGAGAAGCTTATTTTTCAGCTGCATATTAGGCTACTGGTGTCACGTGCTTCCAGTAAGATTGGACTCCTGCGTAAGGTGAATTCTGTGTTTGGTGGCAGTGAGGTTGTCCGCAAGTGCTTCTAGGCTTTTTTGCTGCCTGTGTTGGAATTTTGCTCACCGATCTGGGCTTCAGCTGCTGACATCCACTTGCATCTGTTGGACCGACTTGTTAGTTCAGCTAGCAGGCTGTGCGCTGAAAGTGATCTGGTGAATCTGTCCCATAAGAGAGGCGTGACCGGACTCTGTATGTTTTATAAAGTGTTCAACAATGAGAGATTTTCGTTGTTTTCTTCTGTTCCTGCCCTCAAGGTCTTTAGGAGGATTACACGAGCTGCGGCTATGGTTGAGGCGCACTCTTTCACTTTGGAGAATGTTAGATGCGGAACTATAGTCAGTTCAGTCGGTGCTTCGCGCCCTGTTTTGTTAAGGCGTGGAATTTGTTACCGGATCGGCTTTCGGTCGTGTTGGCCTGCAAGCGTTTAAGTCAGCTTGTCAATGGATTTTTGTCGGATTTTCTTTAGCAGCATTTCGGGGTTCCCGGTGCTGCAAAGTGCTTCATGTGGGTTGTAATTCCTGTCCGTGGTGGCCCGAGCGTGAAAATAATCCATTATAGTCTTTATAAGGATGGTGCTTACTTATGAGTTTAGTCTCTCTGCTGCTGCATTTGCAATGGATATCATAGAACGGAAACTGTCTCCTGCAACCATAACATAGTCATACTTGCTAGTCTCTTAATGGTGTTTATTTTGTCACTCCATACTTTCGTTTCGTTTCGAATTCCTATAGTTTCTACAGATAGATTCGTCAAATGATCAGCTAAGTTATATTTCCCACGTATTACATGATTACAGATTCTTTTCACCAAATTTTGCTGGTGTGTGTTACAATAAAATTGTGAAATCAATTCTTTCATAAAATCTCTGAAAACTCCAGGTATTTCGCTCGATGACTTTTACTTGGAGACATGACGAATTTGCAAATATGTTTAAGAATTTCGAGAAATTACTGAAATAGAACAGCTGCTTTTATATAGTCATACTAAAGACAGAATTAACATCAGTAAATCAGTGCAATTATACCTTGATGCCAAATACTTAGATGTGTCTTTTTTATATCGTTGCAGTAACCATCCTCCTCATCTGCATCTGCGCCTGTCTGTGTGCCTGCCATCGACATCGTCAACTGCCTCCTCCATCCGTGACAGGATCTTCCAGCTTCGACAAGCGCAGATCCACCTTCTTTTTTGACGAGTATTGCCAAACCAACTACGGCACCAACCACCGCAGCAACCTTTCGGTTGTCCACGAGTGCGACCAGACCATGTCCCCAGCCTACGAAAACAAAACGGTTGAGGGCCCACTGCACGAAATTGGGCAAACCTACAATCCGGCTGGCGGTCCTCAAGGAGGAGTTCACGGCAAGCAGCAGAAACAGGAAGTTATACTCGCCCCAATGCAAGGACCTCCATTTAACCGAAGTGAAGTTTATCAGCAGATTCCATATCACACTCAAGTCAGCCAGCAAGATCTGGCCCATTACCACATTGCCAAGCAAAGTATGATGCAGGATCCTCACATCATTTCCCAAGAACTTGGAGGAGCACAGTTGGAAGTAGTGCCCGGGGAAAGGAGACCTACAGTCTCTCGAAAGTAAGTTTCTCTTGTTGATGACAATCTCACTTCCAAAAGGCAGCGAATGGTTTTTTAGTCACAAAAATCATAAAGGTAATGTAGCATACGTCTAGAATCAGTCGAAATAGTGAAATAAGAGCATAGCATAGATATAGAATGGATGCATAGAAAGTTATTGTAAGCAAATCAGGAATTATTTCTTAAGAACCAACTGTACAACGTCAGTAGTGCCTCTTCAACATGTCTATCTGTCGTTTTCTAAATGATGACAGTTTATTTTCTCGAAATAAACATTATTGTTTGCTGTAAACACAAATTGCTCAGGAAATTTTATGATCCACAGCCGTCTGGGCACTTGCGGCGACTTGCAGTCAAGCCACAGGGAGTAAAAAAAAAACAGAAGGCCGCAGACCTCAAAAGAGCGCCTAAGTGTCCTTTTCTATCTATTTGAACTTAGAAAGTGATCCTATGCATATCGCCTGGCTTATCACACTGACCGTTAATGCTCCAAAACCTGATTGTAAACTCTATTGAGAGAATAAGAACTGATGTGATAACCTATAGAATTAAACGACAATTGCGCTAGATCTAATTTACCCCCCCCCCCCATCTCAGTAAGTTGCAAATGTTCCAACTAATTCTTATTGCAAACTAAACGTTCTTTTCTCTCGTTTTCTCAGAGTTTATCTCCCAGGAGGCATGGTGACGGCCGAGGCTTTTTCTCGTCAAAACAGTGACGCTGAACAAGTGACTTTCCCTCGGCCAGCGGCAGGAAGGACGACGTCGACCAACCCTCATAACGAGAACCCCGGTGTACACCCGTACCCAATGCCCGGGTACCGCCAGGAAGACATGAGTACGGGGAATTACCGACCTTTGGCTCACTCGCACAGTTCACATTGCGTTGGAGTTCCCGGTACCTCACATCACATGAAAGATGTCCTTCCCGTTGACCATCAAGCGCTCAGAGATGCTCGAAAGGCCGGCGAAATTGAGGTCGCAAGGGAAATAAACGCTGCCCTCAAAAGAACTCACAAAGTTTCCACTCTGAATGTGGGTTACAGAGAAGACAGTGATGACATAGACTCAAGTGAAGAAGCTTCCGGAGGATACGCAGCCCGGGACCGGACGCTGAGGTAGGTTGCACGAAACGTAACCGAAGATACTGGTAGATATCATGCCGTAAGATTGACGAGCAAGTCGTTGCATCAAGTTGATAGTGTAGTCGAGTTTTGTGATCGTTCATAGGTTGGTGTGTCTCACGTGATGATGAACTCCCTAGCAGAACGTACGGTGTCATGACCGTACGTCTCTTGGTAGACATTTTTAACTCCGCTATTGATCGTGATTCCGTGCATTCATGATCGTCTCCTTTGCTGAGATTCTTCTTCCTCCTCTTTTTTTCTTGTCTTTTCCCCAGTATATTATATCCTACCAACATGTTGGCAATAGTTCATAGAGGGCCGGGCGTATGTGTCAGTGTCTCTTTGAGAATGGGCCTGTTGGTTCGTCTACTGCTGCCTATCTAATCTAATCTAGTCCTGCCGTTTCAAACTCAAAGCACTGCAGTAGAAACTTCGTATACGCCATAACGTGTAGTTTTTTTGGAGAGGAAAACATTTACATAGTTATTAAAAACAGTAGTGGGAATGATATGCCCTGTTGTCTCACAAAAAATATAAATATTATGCAGTTTTGTCATTCTTGATGTTTACTGTAGTCTATAACTATGCTAGGCGTACATATTCTCTTGAGATCATTTCAATTTTAAGGAATTTTTGGGTTACCTTTTTATGGCTCATCTTTTATATAATTTTTTTATGCTACGGCTCTAAACCGCTTGTTTAGTTATCATAAATATTTTTTAAACGTATTGTAACTGAAGAATGGAAATAATAGGCAAGCTAATTAAATTTTTGCGTTTCAGCAGTCATGGAATGCCATCTTTAGATAGGAGTCTTTTTAGTGAAACAAACAATGAGAGGCAATGATCAAAAACCCGTTTTATGCTTATAGAATATGTTTTATGAATGAAAGTATAATCAATCCGCAATTACAAGATAAAAAATGAATATCAGTAAAATTAGATGAAAGGTATGTTTTCGAACCTAGCAGAAACTAGAGCACTCTGAGAGCGCATACCTCCATCAAAAAAAGTTAACTAACGAAAAAAATCAAATTGGTTCTGAAACCATGATTTTCTTAGTATCAACGCTATAATCTAATCATTTATGCCTTTTGATAGTATTATCAGAGCCTGAAATCTTCTTGAAGCTCCGTTCATAACTTCTTCAGTTATCCTGGTAACAAACATTATGACAAACATAAGTCAAACACACAAACAGATCAACCGATCTTCACCAAAATTTGATCATATGCATCTTATAACGTTACTAACAACTCCAGTGATTTTCACAAAGATCCATCAATAACTTTTTGAGTCACTGTGCTAACAAACAGAAAATCAAACACAGCAACAAACAAACGAATGAATAAACAGATTTTCACAAAAATTTGGTGATTAATTTCATGAAATTCCGTCCATGACTTGAGTTTTAGCACCAAGAACTAATAGGGAGACAAAATACACAGATGAACGGATTTTCACCAAAAGTTAATCATCTGTTACTGTTAACATGCCTAACAATCCCTGTAAGTTTTGTGAAGTTCCGTTCATAGCTTATTGATTTATCTTGGAGACAGACAAACACACCAACAAACAGACAGAAAAACGCGACAAAAACATAACCTTCTTGGCGAAGGTAATTACCAGAATACTTCGGGGCTCCGAGTACAACAGTTAGGCAAAAATCGATCATGGCAAATATTTGATGGCCAAATACGTGTTTTTAAGCTTTGCGTACTTAAGAAAATGCTCGTTGCAAGCCATACTACTCAAAAATTTGTGTTTTGAGAGCTATGGATATAGTGATCAAGGACTTCATCAAAATGAATGTCATAATCCTGCAGGCAAGAACAAATCCTAGAAAACGTGGTGTTGATCAGATACGTACATTTAGAGCATGCGATAAGTAAACAGCAGAACTAATTTTATTTATTTATTTTTTTATTACAGTATCTCAGTGTCAAGAAGTAGTGTAATGGAACAACCCAGACTGAAGAGGAACTATACAGTGGCGACCCACCGCAAGCGTTCGGCCCATGAAAAAGAAGCCATGGTCCCTGTCGATCAGGCACGATCCCTCTACCATCAGCAACTGTCCATGCCCAGCGGATCGTTCCGAAACCTTCCGGTAGTCGACTATGAGAAGCAAAAGATCCAAAACCCAAAAATGCAAGAAATCGAGAAAGCGTTCGGCTCCATGAAGAGGAAACAGAAGTCGGTGAAGGGGAAAAAGAAGAAAGGCGGTGGAGACGATGATGCCCCTCTGGTTGTGCCCTTACCAAGGTACGTTTCGATTGGTTATTTATTAAATTCAAGTGCTTTGAATAGGTAGGTGCGGAAAGTTGCCTTCTAGATGCGTTACACAAGAGGAGTCTGTACACAAGCTAGCCCAGAGTTTGTTTTAAGATCTTGAAAATTCTTTTTTTTTTTTTCGTGGGTAACACCTGTAATCCGCACTGTGCATTGTGCTTCTGATGGGACTTGACGGTTTTATTTACGAACAAAGCAGTGATGTATCCGTTGCCTCTTTTTATTTATTTTGGAGTATATTTATAAAAAATAACTGAATTTAACTTGAAACATCGCACTGACTCATATATAGCGACCTCTTTTTAGCTCGTTTGTTGCACGGACATAATATTGTGGCGTATGAGCGAGTTTTCACGGACAAGAACTATACCCTGCCAAAAAGTCACTGTTGTGAAACGCATCGATCTTACTCCTGAAAATCTAGTTACTATTCTCATAATTCACCGTTCACCAGTGCTACCAATAATATTATCGATCAGAATAGAGTATAATTAAGCTATTTTTTATTTGCCCTACCAATGACCTAAAGTTCGTCGCGTCGGCCTGATTCCCGGAATTGACATTATATAATTAATTATACCATTTATGTAACTTCCTTTGTTTCTACTAAGCTGCTATAAATATCAATATTTTCGCATAAACTAACCCTGCCTTTCTCTTGCAGTTGCTCTACCGACGCCCTGAAGTACGTAGGTCTGGCTCCTGAGGCATCGGTTGCCGCTCCTAAAGAACCTCGTGTCAAATTCCACCCTCTGCCCAGAAGCAGCAGCAAGCAGGGCTCATCGCTGGAGAACATTGTGTCCCGCGACTGTGACCCCGAAAATGCGGAAAATTTTCCCGAACGACGTCCAAATGTCGGGGACTTGAGACAAAAGTTTCAAACGCAAGAGTCCATGGGGAGAGATAACCCGGTAGCCATGGAAAACGTGAAAAGATACAACAAAATAGACAGAGAATTGGTTGCTGAGCAAAATGTCGATGTCGAAGTAGAGAGAAATATCACGGAGAAGATGGAAGTCATAGAAGCGGTCAAAGAAAGACTCGATGCTCTCACCAGGGAAAAAGAATTACTGGCTGCAGAGCAAAAGAAATCAGCTGCAGAGCTTCAGACTGTAAATTTAGCTGAAGCCGAATACTGAAACTAATATCTATCTGTGATAAAATAACACCTAAATATAATTTTTTTGCAAGATATATCAACATTATGAATTAAAAGTATTAATTTTGCCGAACGTTAACGTAAATAACGATATAATGCTTAGTTTTATGTGTGTGTGTGCTTTGTTTACTAGGCATCTGCAAAAAACATATATATTGTTAACCACGTATAAACAGCTGCTTATTGAGGAATATAGATATATAGATGTCACTATAAGCCGCGCTGCTCTCTGCAAATGACGTTTTCGAGGGGAAAAGCCGGTGACATTTGGCATGTCGTGAGAAACGCTACACCCATGAAGCGGAAGGTGTTCCCGCACTGGATCAGCCCGCATAGAAACAACAGTTTAGAAAATAGAGAAAATAGAAGAAAACATCAATAGTAGCATGAAAATAAGCGGAAGACAGTGGGCACGAAGGAAACTGAATTATTATTTATGATACACAGCATTTTCACCTGTTCAGCAAATAATTATCAAGTTTACTAAGCTCGTTAATGTTGTACGGAGGAAACATTATTATAATATATCTGTATCATTGGCACGTTTGATAAGCGTGGATTATATTGGCAACAATTCTTTAACTGCTAACAAAGCTGATAGGCTTCAGTTTCCTTTCTTAGTTTACTCGGCTACATTGGTAGGAGGGTGGTGATGTCTTAATTGCCAATGCCGATGGTTATATACATTTTTAGTTTTTTTTTATATTAGAATGAGTGAAAGTCCTAAAGAACTAAGAAACGAAATCCTTATTAGGACACCATGGCAGCCAAAACAGGCTGCTGCGGATTATCCTGTCTGGTCTTAACGAACGTTTCAACAAAATAGCTGATATTTCGGCAATTTCGTGTTTTGGACACGGTGGCATTTGTTGGATAAGGTGCCTTAGTTTTGATGAGGTTTATCCGGTTAATCTAGGCACAAGAAGTAAGATGCAGTGCTTTAACGTTAGATGCGTTAGGTTAAAAGATTGCTTTAGCTTCGCCCAGGTGTATTAAGTTGAAAGAAGTACTCTAACTTCGATGAAGTGCTTTATGTTGGATAAGGTTTGCTAGGGTAGTCCAGGTACGAGGACATTAGGTTACACAAGGTGCTTCACCATACGTAGATGACATACGTTAGATGAGACGAGATGATATAGGCTCGTCGAGGTTCATTAAGTTAGCCGAGGTACGTTAATCTAGTTACGATGCGTTGGACTAGGCAATGTTTGTTAGGTTCGTCCAGTTGGACTAAGCGCTTTCCCATCGACAAAATGCGTCAAGTTAATAAGTTGCTCCTGGTCTATTGGGTTAGATGAGATGCTTTAGGTTGGGCTAAGATCGGTTAGGTTAGGCGAGCAAAGATTATTTTCAGTGAATGAATAGTTGTTACTCGAAATGCCGCAAACTCAGACATATATATATATATATATATATATATATATATATATATATATATATATATATATATATATATATATATATATATATATATATATATATATATATATATATATATANAAGTTTCAAACGCAAGAGTCCATGGGGAGAGATAACCCGGTAGCCATGGAAAACGTGAAAAGATACAACAAAATAGACAGAGAATTGGTTGCTGAGCAAAATGTCGATGTCGAAGTAGAGAGAAATATCACAGAGAAAATGGAAGTCATAGAAGCGGTCAAGGAAAGACTCGATGCTCTGACCAGGGAAAAAGAAAAACTGGCTGCAGAGCAAAAGAAATCAGCTGCAGCTGTAGAGCTTCAGACTGTAAATTTAACTGAAGCCGAATACTGAAACTAGTATCTGTCTGTGATAAAATAACATCTAAATATAATTTTTTTGCATGATATACTAACTTTCTGTAAGTAAAAGTATTAATTTTGCCGAACATTAACGTAGATAACGAAATAATGCTTATATAGTTTTATGCGTGTGTGTGCTTTGTTTTCTAGGCATTTGTAAATATATTGTTAACCACGTATAAACAGCTGCTTATTGAGGAATATAGATATAGATGTTACCATAAGCCACACTGCTCTCTGCAAATGACGTTTTCGAGCGGAAAAGCCAGTGGCATTTGGCACGTTGCAAGCAACGCTACACCCATGAAGCGGAAGGTGTTCCCGCACTGGATCAGCCCGCATAGAAACAACAGTTTGTAAATATAGGGAAAATATAAGAAAACATCAATAGTAGCATGAAAATAGACAGTGAGCACGAAGGAAACTGTCATTTATTATTTATGAAGTACAGCATTTTTACCTACTCAGCAAATGATTATCAAGTTCACTTTGCTCGTTAATGTTGTAATGAGGAAATATTATTATAATATATCTGTATCATTGGCACGTTTTATAAGCGTGGAATATATTGGCAATAATTCTTTAACTTCTAACAAAAGCTGATAGGCTTCAGTTTCCTTCGTTAGTTTACTCGGCTACAGTCATGGCTGAACTACGTTAACAGGTTGACTCACGCGCAGGTCGGGTTGCCAGCCTCGGCACTTCATCTCAGCTGTGACGTCACGTGGGGAGATAGACTCCAGTTAGTGTTCATTTTCTCCTACCCGTCACTTACTTTATAAATACCGTGAGCGAGGGCTTACATGGAGGAGAAACAATGGTAATCATTTGCACACAGTCACAGCTCTTACAGTAGCTTCACCATGCAAGTATCCGTTAGTGAGAAATAAAGTAATAGAATGTCAAATAAATGAGCTCAACGACGAAGGAATCAAGTACAGCAACATAGCTACGACTTCTTCGGCATTACATTAACATAGGTTGTTCTTCGTAANTCCGTTAGTGAGAAATAAAGTAATAGAATGTCAAATAAATGAGCTCAACGACGAAGGAATCAAGTACAGCAACATAGCTACGACTTCTTCGGCATTACATTAACATAGGTTGTTCTTCGTAACAACATTACTGTTTTATATACTGACTTGAAAGCTCTAAAAGTAATTTTTAAGTACAAATTTAAGAAGTTTAGCTTCGAATTTATTATATTAAAACATTAAATGGCTTATCTTAGCAAGAAAATCCAATTGTCAAGGGGATGGGTAT
>LQNS02277099.1:145049-160708 GCA_001587735.2 Parhyale hawaiensis | reverse complement strand
CTTCTTTTTTTTCTATTCTTTTGTTTTCTCCACCCGCTGGGCTGGTTGCGTGGGGGTTTGTTAACCTCATGGAGTTTCTCCGTTCCTGCGTCGCCAGTCTGGTGTGATTTAATAATAATAAATAATAGTATGGCCGGAGAACTCTTCAGCCCGATTGAAAATGAACGGGCCCGTCAGAATGGGCAACTGTCACCCAACAACGTGACTTGGGAATAACCATTCCAAACAAACTACAGCACAATCCGCAGTTGACACGAGTGTGAAAATGGCTAGCAGAGTACTGGGATTCATTACCAAGAATACCTATCTAATCTGAAAACTGTTGTGAATAATTATTTATTGGACATTAATTACTAATAATTTATTATTACAAATTGATTATTGATTAAAATATATTACTCATCGATTAGCAATTATCAGAGATAAGCCGTCTTTCATAAGTAAAGCACAATTTTCATAGTTGAGCCTACGCTGGTTCTACAAGATCATTTGGCGAGTACTTATATAGTGTTACGTACAGACATATTGTGAATCGCTTTTGAACTACAATCTGGGTGCTTAGCAGATGAATCTCTACTCTCAATGGAATCATGAGTAGGTAGCAAGAGTTGCCAATGATTCTCAAATATTTCTACTTTCGAATGCATCGCACTACGTAAGAATTTAATAAAAAAATATCCATACAAGCTAGTTTTAAAAATTGTATTTTAACGAACATAGTATAGACAGATATTGTTGTTATCTCGCCTAACATTAAATATGTAGTCAAGAACAAGAACATCGTTGACCACGACAGCAAGGGATCTGAGCAGATTGTGTGAAGATCCGCCCTACAGTGTGATGCTCTGCATCAAATGAGGATGAATTATAGCGTAACACAGCCTAGTTATGAATCTTGCCAAGCCATTAACCATTAATTTATTATTATTCAACAATCATTAATGATCAATTACAAAATATTAATTACTGACATTACCAACCCAAGAATTAACTGTATGTGCCCAGTACACCGTAAGCCTGCAGCAAAGCGGAACCGACGATGTCCAGGCAACAGTACCGTGAGTGACCCCCAGTGTTTGTGCGAGGCTCAGTCAATATTGTGCTAAGAAGCATTGGTTCTTTGTCTATTATACACTTATCGCATGAGGTTGTGCTATACTGTAAGCTGTGGGTTTTCATCAAATTATACCTACCTTTAGACATACTTTTCATTGAAAATATACTAGCTATATTTAGACAACTGTCTCAATATACTACAGGGCAATACGCCCTAAAAATAAAAATATTGCAGACATATCTATTACCAATGATAGGCTACACGAATTATCTTATAGAAAGTTGTATTTTTTAAAAATTGAGCCATGGGCTATTTTCAGTTAGTTTGTTAAGGAGTTAATTAAATGGAGTAAACTTGGCAATGATTGCACAGGAAAAAAAATACACAGTGAAGTCAGTCGATCATGGCATAAGCCCCTATGCAGGTTGTCCTCGATATAGACCCTTCCCCTAGCTTAGCGGCTTTTTTGTTAGTTAGATTCAAAAATTTTTACTTGCAAACACTCGATATCAAAACTAGTAAATTAAGAGCACAGATACAGAGCGCCTGGAAGTAGAAATTATGAACCTGTATAATAAACTTGCATAAAAAAGAGGCATATATCGAAGACTAACTGTATCTTGGTCGCTTAATAACTGACTAGTCCACAGACACCAAAGGAGTTCGACTATGACGTCACCAAAGGAGGCCAAATGCAGTACCGCCCCGAGACTTAAACATGCACGTGTCACGTCGGTCTCGACTGACTGATAGAACACACCGAAGAACTGCAACCGACGTTATTAACCTGTTGACGGACGGAAAGACTGACACACACACACACCTACAAACATGGTAAAAGCTATACATCCTCGCGGGTACTCCAAGAGCCGTAAAACTAGAAGCACGTACCTCAACATCACAAGGCGTACCTCAGCATCATGAAGCTCACCTCAGCATCATAAGGCGCACCTTAGCATAATAAGGTGTACCTCACCTAAACATCATAAGGCGTGCCTCAACATCATAAGATGTACCTCACCTCAACACCATAAGGCGTAGCTCAGCATAATAAGGCGTGCCTCAACATCATAAGATGTACCTCTCCTCAACACAATAAGGCGTATCTCAGCATAATAAGGCGTACCTCAGCATCATAAGGTGCACCTCAGCATCATAAGATGCACCTCTCCTCAACATCATAAGGCGTAGCTCAGCATAATAAGGCGTACCTCAGCATCATAAGGCGCACTGTATTGCACAGCATCGCGCCTGAACAGCGTAAGGAAGAGATTACCGATGCCAAGGTCCGCCTCCGTCCTGTTCACCAGCCCCACCATGCCGCTCCAAGAGCCGTTTTGAAACGTGCCCCAAAATTCACCTGAAATAATAAAGTTGTTTCGATTAGGTGGCTGGCCGCAGACGGACAAACGGGCCCATTGCCAGGTAAGAGCCAGAGGCCAGGCTCCGGCCCTCTCTGAGTTGTTGTCCTGAAGATGCAGCAATTTACTCTTCCACTGTATAAAAATCAGACGTATATATTAACCTACTTCAAAATATACATACCCTAACCGAATTTTTATCCGTCCTAGAAGCTAGTTTATTATATCAGCTGTTGCGACTGTTAAATTCTGTCTGTTATGATTGTACAGCCGACGGTTAGCATATTTTAGGCCCAAAGGGTGAAAGCCCAATATTTTGTTCCTCATAGCCATGGCATGTTTATAAAAACAAGAAAGAGCTTATACTTTTATACTTGATAATGATGAGGTTAACTGTTAGCTATGCAGAAGCGCGTTGCAATCACGATCCCAACGTTGCCTGTGTTACCTACACACAAGTGCCCTCTCCAATAGAAAACCGCCACCGCCTACAGAGAAAGTGATCTCATTTATTTAATTTCGGATAGAGGCAAACGATTTGCGGGTTACTATAGTCCAAATAGTTTTTACAGCAGCACATCCATGCTGCAAGAAACAGTGTTTACAATATTGTCATACGACAGCTTTGCTGCACTAAAGCATTCGCTGTCGGGCTGCGACAATCTTATCAACCCAAGCGATCATTTTTACTGCTGTAGTGAACCAGAATTGCGGGTGAACCTTGTTAAATAATATATTTTACCTTGAAAATCTATCGGTTTTAAAGAGCTAACAGCTTCATGCCGCTCAAGACAACGATTCTCACATTCTAAGAACTTTTCAATGATGAGTCCTCATAAGCAAGACACAATATTCTATAGAACAGGAGAATTGGAGAATTGCTTGGAGAATTGCTCGGCCTACCAAGCTGCAGAGAAATGGCGACACTGGGTGAAATGTAAATTATGTGCACGGCTATCTCAATACAGAAGGCTGGTGGACGATGGGAATTGGAACTCTTATCATGCCCCAATCACTAGAAATTGGAACGATTGCAGCTTTTCAGTGAAATGTAGGAGCAAGAATAATAAGGGTGAGTAGTATAACAAATACGGGTACGAGAACACTTATTGAGTTTTTGTAAGACAAAAATTTAGTAAGTGTTCTCGTACCCGTATTTGTTATACTACTAGGGTGTCATTGATTGGAAGGTGAACTTACGTCCAATAGGTTTGACTAGTCCGGAAAGCTTTGCCCCTTTTCATCGTATAACTCGTGTTAAAAGCAACATAATTATCTTTGAGACTGCTGAAAATTACATTTTACGGAGCAAGATTTAAGTTTTTAGAAGTTCTAAAGGTAATTGAAGAAGGGTTAACGCCTGAAATTTGATTCAACACATCGAAGCCACGACACCTATGTGAGGTTCCTTGACAAGTTAAGACTAGATACTAAGCTTCACTTCACTGTGCAATCGATGACACCTTAATGCTATATCTTACGCTTTAGCAGCACTCTTCATTTATGGATATTCTTATACCTAACATTATACACGACAGCGCACTGCATTCAGCGTAATAGATAAAAGATTATATCTACATTGCGGCAGCATAATGATAAACAACTTTTGTACTACCATGGTGCAATCTGTCTTTTTCGACGCTGAAACTAAAACTCGAAAAGATGTTCACTACCTAGCTAAAATAACATCAATGAAAGTACACTTGCTTCCGTCTTTGTAAATAACGAAAAAATTTAAAGTTAAATTTCACTTTAATTTCAACGAAGCGTTTGCAAAAGACGACGCAGAAGCAGTTATATCCTTTTACCTCAAGCCATTAATTGTTGAGTACTTTTTGAATTAGTTGCTATAAGAAAAGTAGAAAAAAAACTAGTCAAAGTTTCGGCATTATAGTTGGGCTGCAACCCATAATCCCTTACGAATGGATCATTAACTCCAGGTACTTATTTTAGTTATACACAAGGATAGACGAACACCTTCTCTTGCTTTTATTTTTCTTATTACAATACTCGTATTTAAGTTAGCGTTAACGCCTTCAGTTACGAATAATTTCACCTCAATGATGGGTCCCCTGTCATGTTTTGGACATCCACGGATGCGGATCTTGTAACGGATTTCAAAGTTCTCACATCCGCAGATTCCATTGCAGATGTTACCATTTCAACATTCGCGGATGCAAATGCAGATGTTGAAAAAAGGTGCAGATATCCGCAGATGCGGATATTCGCCATATCACTATTTCACGCTACGTGTCCGTAAGTCTGACGAATGGAACGCGTTAGCATAAATATCTAATAGTAAATATTGATTTGGTATCGGCAATCTGACAGAAAAGAG
This sequence comes from Parhyale hawaiensis, assembly GCA_001587735.2. Taxonomy (NCBI): domain Eukaryota; kingdom Metazoa; phylum Arthropoda; class Malacostraca; order Amphipoda; family Hyalidae; genus Parhyale; species Parhyale hawaiensis. The sequence goes on along the minus strand of LQNS02277099.1, from coordinate 155,952 downwards.
ACAACTTTAGAAGTAAGATTTTAATGAGTGTAAGGTTTATATTTAGCGATGGATTGCTAAAGACAACGATAGAGAACAAAATTCACGTATACAACATGTCATCTCAAAGCAGGTACGAGAAAACTTCACATGTCTACATAGTGCAATGCACTACGCACGGAAAGCAGAAGTGTAAATTTTTCGCATAGGAAAAGGAATATCTCTCCTTAAAATGTAGAGCATTAATGAAAGTACTGAACAGGTACTAGCTTATTTCAATATTCTCCTCATGTTCAGTGAGCAGTATGAAGGCGAAAGAAAATGTTTGTGTTGCTTGTATGTCGTAACTTACTTGGATTACATTAGACACTGGATAGTAGACGGAGCAAGAGGCAAATAGCCAGAGAAAAAAGAAACACTGGGTCTAAGTTCAGTCTGAGCTCTCCTCGCACATGGGGGAACAACGGAAAAAATTTCCCTATAACTGCCAGGATGACCGAATGTACTCAAAATGATCAATTTTGAGGCAAAGCCTATGTATAGAGAATGTTCATTTTGTCTATCTCGTCTAGTTCAAATCTCATAAATTTATTTAGTAGGAAAACCGTAAACTTTTCATGTATACTAAGAAGAGGCTCCTACAACAATATCAATTAAACAAACAAAAAACATTTATTTTCTGATATGAATGCAGTGCCGAACGCATTCGGGGCGCAGCACCCTGAAGTACCTATTCATTCATATAAGTAACATTCTCAAAGCTAACTAATGGGACCAGATTTCAAAGAAGCGTTACTACCTCACTAGAGAAGCTTCATCTTTTATGTTTCTTTTTTGTAGTTCATAATCTGTATAAATACACGGAGAACAATGAATCATCTAGGGCCAGGTCGGCATACCTGGAGGTGGTTCCTCAAATAGGATGGAGAAGTTGAGGGCCGTGGCCAGAGCCAGCAGCACCTCGACATCTATGCCGTAGGCCGGTCCACGTTCCCCTCCATCGTCTAGTTCGAAAAACACACTGGGCTTCCATTCGAAGGTTATCGCCTGGCAACACAACATATTTGTGAAGTCATTTAACAGAAATGGACATCAGCTTAAACCTACTTGATCTTTCGTGGTAAAAATGATGAAATAAGCAGTTTTACTCTAATAAATAAATGACATTTGGTCTTTAAATGAAAGTATGCAAAAATAACCCCTCAGATCTCGTTAATAAAACAGGAAACGTTTGGGTCCTGAAGTGCACCAACTGAATTCTGAATAGAAGCTTGAAGGATTTTCCAGATTCTGTCGGTACAACAAAGAACCTTTCGGTTCATAAACGAGCCTTTAGGTTACAAATAAAGCCCTCACGCATCTTTGTAATCACAAGTGTAGCAAAACGACCCACTACCTCTTGCAACAATTAAAAACTGAACGCTTTTGTGTCTGGAGACACCGTCAAGCTTTGGATTTAAAGAAAAACGTGCTGCTTTTTAAAACTAGAATTCTGCCAAAGGTGTCTGGACACACCACAATGCAGTAGCGAAATGTTGAATCAGTTAGACATAATTTACCTTGAGCTGATAACCTTCGAGGTTCAGAACAGTTTGCGAACTTTTTGAGCTGGAGAAATGGAGATCAGCGTGCATATCCTGGAGTAACTGCGCTATGGCGACGGACTCCACAGCGCGGTCTCCACGGTACACCCGGTGCCGGACCGGCAGCAGCGGAGCGTCAGGCCGCTCGGACTGTGGCGGTTGCATGAACAGAAACTGGGTTACGTTGCAGACCCAAAATATTTCATTCACCAACAAGAAAAAGATTCGCTGTATTGGATAATTACGATGATACGTACTGGAAGTGGGAGATACTTCAGCTCTGCAGTGCCATGCAGAACACAAGACGAAACTGGCTGGATATAATAGAAAATATTGATGACAATTCTGTAATAATGGGATATTTGTAAAGAGCTGAACACCCATATTATAAAGCATGAGATTCATAAGGAAGCAAAATAATATTGATATATTACAAAAAAATTAGCGAACACTGCTACCCATACTGCAATAGAACAAGGTTCAGAAGTAAAAATGATATTAATATACTTATAAGGCGCTGGGCCACCATTACTGCGATTGCAGGAGGTTCATATGCACGAATAACATTGGCAAGATAAGGTCTACCGGGGGTATTTGGGGGTAACTTTTTAGGGTTTTTGCATGTCACACTCTACCAATAAATTTTTTAGCTTGTTTGCATCTACCTATACATTATAGGTCTAGGCTATAAAGTGGAAGCACTAACAAAAATTAAGACCCCCTATAAACTTCTGGAGGGGAAGCTGAAGAAACTTTCCGACCACCCGAATTACCCCAGGGACAAAGGTAATTCGGGTACAGTGTAAAAAAACATAATAGCATATATATAAAATGCATTATTTTTAAATTCTTAACGTTGCAAAGGTGTAGAGCAGATTTTTGCTCTTCTTTTGGTGTATAACATGAAGTGTTTGCAGTAAAAAGTGACGTCAATATTGTCCGCTGCAAAAAAATATATATATGATATATATAATCCTCGTGCTTTTTTGGCGTGGGCCTAAAAACTTCAATTTATGATTTTTTTTTTTATTTACCTATAAAAAGTTAACACTGATTACATTCATTTTACACAGTTTGATGTTTAAAACCATTATTTTTTTAACTCAGGCACAACAAATTGCCCGCGGTCGCCGATAATCTATGGAAAGGCAATTATCGCAATAACGTCCTCTTTGATGTAATTGCAGGTGTCTCGTCTGCAGGCCATCTAAAATGTTTTGGGCCCCTGTTGGACATGCCCTTCACAGTAACGTAGCTTTTGCCTACTTTGATAGCCAAACCAGGGAATTTGAGCCCTCATATTGGACAATGGCATAAGTTTAACCTTCCACGAGTTGTACCTCTTTCCCGATGGGCGTAGCCAACTCAGTGTCATCATCAGAGTGGTTGCTCTTGCAATCTAACTGCAATGTGCACTTCACAGCTGTTCTTTTGACTTTCTTATATCTGTTATAATATGTGTTATATGATTAAACATAATAAATTGTGATTAAACATGCCTAGTATGAACTTTATTCTGTATTATCCGAATGACCCAGCTAAAAATAATGGCGTACAGTTTCGAAGATATAAATCAAATTCAAAAATGTTTATAGCTGATTAGATTACTTAGAACCTAAGCATTATAACGGTATATTTACCTCCTCTCTAGCTTTTCAACTTTTTGAGCTAGCAGAAAGTTTATGAAGGTATTTTTGGAAAAAAATCGCTTTTCTTCACTTCGTTTTAGAATTTTTTTCTGCGCGAATATCTTTATGAGAGCATTTGCTTTATGTTTGTTTGAAAGCTCTACTGTTCAGCTTTCAAATGAGACATAACTGATTTTTTCCAGCTATCTTTAGTTTTCTATGACTGTTAGAAAGAAAACTTTTGTAAAATTACCCGAATTAACCCGCTACCTGAATTACCTCGGTAGGTCCTACTTACTAAGAACTCAATTACACACACTACAACAGCGCAAGATGAAGAAGGAAAAATAATGTTAAGATACAAACTCGATCACACACGCGCCATCAATAGAGATACGTTCGTAAGACAAAATAATGGAAAACATTTCGCTATTCCCACACCCTAAAAAAAAGAAAATTTACACTTATTGCAGATGTGTGAATACAGGAAAGTTTTATTCCTAAACCAACTTGTATTAATTAAGGGCTAACTTCTGAATTGTTGCCGCTGAACGTTTTCTATGTCCGCTATTCGCGACGTACCTTCAGGATGTTAACTACACGAGGGGTGCGCCGCAGGAGTGCTGACGATGACAGTTCTTGAAACTCTTCCAAAGTCCAGCCGACGCATATATGCCTATTAAAACAATAAATACTAATAATATACACAGCCATGAGGGATAACGGATTTTTTTTGCCCCCCTTGCCAACTCTACTTAAGCAAAAAAATTGGGTTTACTGATAGTAGCTCAAAGCGGCCCGCAGCCGGGACTTCGGCTCCTCTATGAGTATGGTCCTTTTGGCCGGTGTATGGCCAATAAATGTGACAATGAGTTTTATGTATAAAGCTTCCGTAAGTACTTAATAAAGAGTATTGTTATTATTGCTTGGTACAAAGAAATAAGGAATAACTTATCCCAAGCGGTCAGCGGTTACGTGTGTTACGAAAATTCTCACATAAATATCTTACGTAGCTTTGTATGTATGTATATATGTCGTGCGCGAACGATGGATTTGGACAATCGATCGATCGCACTGCGCAAACGGTGGATGTTGTAGGCATTAAGCCGTAATTTCGGGTAAGTTGGTCTATATTCGGGTTTAATGTCGGGTAGGTTAGGGGAGGCAAGGACTGGTTTTTTTCTTTTTCATTTTAAAATTTCAACGATCGATCGTTTGCGCAGCGCGATCGATTGATCGCTCAAATCCATCGATCGCGCACAGCATATATACATAAATTACAAAAAATTAGAAGCTGAAACTTGGGATAATTCGACACTAAACATTCAAGCTCGCTTTATGATGTTCGACGCGAAAAGCCTTTGTAGCAGTAGAGACATCTGCCTCGTGTCACCGTGGAGGCAGGCTTGAGCTCTGATCTTAGGTAAACAAACTGTGGGCCCGGCCCACGAGCAAAGTGTGGGAAAGATGTAGACCAGCCATTAAAATATAGAGGTAAAATGTTAGAATACAGTTAGTTATAGCTTAGAGCTTAGAGCGAGCTCACATTTTCATGCTCTCTCGCCCTCCCTTGCTGGGGGCGAGGAGCCTCTTGGCTCTGCTATTTGGAGAAAATTTCGCCTTCCTTTCCCCAACTACGTCAAAAGTTATGGTGAGTTGTAGCTACGGCACTCAGTATTTACTTAGTGTCGTGCGTGGTTTCACGGCCAATGTGTACAATACCAGAACTTGTGTCCTTTCACTCACGAAGGGATTTAAGGTTATTCCCCGTGCACGAACAATTTGAGTTTATGGCAGTGTGTGCACCGTACGGTACCCTCATCCGTGTGTCTGCCGGTACCTCCGTAATCGCCCGTCTGTCAACACAGTGTGCCCTTTGGCAGTGCTTAGTCGTTAAATGCTTCATTTTAGTTTGAACGGTGAAACTATTTCCAATTCAACTGCTTCAATGTGCAAAGTCCCAAGTTGAAGTAAGTGCTGATATGTTTTCCAGTGCAAGCAGTAATCATGTTGCCCACGGCATGATGACGTGTTACACAAACAATTGAAGCAGTTGTCCAATACGAACTGCAGTGTAACATACGTCACGAAGTTGGCAGTCGTAATCAAAACATAACGTTTCCCCGTGATGTAGCAAGAGCATCGTGAACGAGTCAATGTGTTCTCTATGCTAAACTGATTCAGAGTGCTTGCTTCCTTTAATAGTCGCACGAACCTAAAATAACCATGCAGTGCGTGAAAGGTAGAAAGTGTTTGCAGTCTCCGAGAGTTCAAATGCAAGCAATGGAGTAGCAGTGCAACTACGTTCTGAGTAGACAGTAGACTTCCGCTGCGGAGCATTTTTCGGAGGGGTCAGCGTAGGAGCGTCATCATTTCGATTAGATGAGTCCCAGGAAGTAGAGGAAACCAAGAAAATATTTAGACGCATATTCTCTCTTTTATGGTCTTACTTCTCAGTGTTAATTAAGTATTCAAGCAAGTGTGTCACTGGACCTTCGCAGTGCGATGTGATTCACGTGTTCTTATTACCTAGTGAAGTGTCTCGAGGTGAGTGTAGGGTAGTTTTTACAAGCCAACTAAAACGGAGAATTATTGCATCGATGAAAGAGGAATTTTTGCAGATAAAGCGACAGTAAAGGTTTATTTTAAGATAAATGTCTTAAGCTTAGGGAAATGTGTGTAAATAAATGAAAATGAAGCGTGTAGTTCGTTCATGGGATTCTTATCGCGCTTAAAAAAATGAAATATTTAAAAAAGTGCCTTAGTTTATCATTAAGACAATAGTGATTAAAGTTAACTAATATTACAATACAGTCATATTTGTCATGGTGAAGCGTGATACTTATTCGTGCGAGAGTATGTATTCGTTTTCTATTGTACTAAAAATTTTGAGCCTCTGGAGTTAGACACAGTGGTCATCGAAATGTGTTAATCAATGAATTATAATTTTGCTCAGCCCGTGTGATCTTTTTCCCGGAGTTTTCGTAAACACAGCATCGATATGATAAAATGTTTGTTTACATGCATTGTATTACATCTTCCCTGTCTGAGAGCACCGTTTCTGCCATCTGGCTCAATTTTTCGACTGATTAATTTGTGTTTCTGTTGGTACTCAACCTTTCAAATATTTGCGTTCGAAATTACACATTGATACATCTCCAGAGAACTTGCGAGGTTGTTCAGTTATGATTGGTAACAGTTGTGATACATATTTGCCACTGTTTCAATACAACTTACTTAAGTCTTGCTTTCATGCGGTTATCTCTTTGCACTAAATTCCAATGACTTTCCTTAATAAATTGTGAGATCTTTTATGTGTGTTGTACTGATCCAAGCTGCAGTATGAGACCCAATCGCAAATACTTTCAGTTAGGTAGGTTGGGGAATAGCTCACCTCTTGGGGATATGTTTACCTTATATGCATTTTCATATTTAGCACTCACAATTTTGTCATGTGCTATTTCATTCTATTCTATATCTCTATTCATTGTCTTCTGCCAATGTGTGAACAAAAATTTTAAAAGTGAGAACAATCAACTGGATTGTTCACAAGCAATCAACTGGAGCATTCTCAAGTAATCATCAATGTACAGTAGGAGCTTTCATATACATTCATTCATTTATATCGTTATAATTATCGTTAATTAATTATATATATGGCCAGTCTTCATTTATATATATATATATAAATATATCCCGTAAGACGTGCTCTATGGAGATGATTGGCTGCTGGCTCTCTCTCTGGTCGCTAACTGCGGTCCCACAGAAAATACTCAGCATCGTGACTCCACACACATACGTGGGGTGACATGCGGTACGTCACTTAGACTTCCTCCGAAAACCCACAGGGTACACAAAGTAGGTATTATAGCTTAGTAAAAGATTAGAATAGAAGGTGGCAGTCAACGGGACCAAAGGGGTAAATTCCCAGAGAGCAGCCGGGACTTACGCTCCCGCTCACTATGAGTTATTGCCATTATGCCAATAGGTTCGATATTTGAGGAAGAAAAGAATGAGATCGGCGAATGAGACGATCTTACGAGCACGATTTGTTGTTGCAGCTCCGCGGAGCTCAGAGACTTCTAGTTAGTCGGCCTATGAGAGATAATATTATCGTCACAATATAGTAGACAGCATATTAAAGCCCTTGTTTGGCCTCTGTCTGGTAACAGTGTACGTTACCGTCACTGGTCCCTTCGTTAACTTGACTTGAAGCGAAAAGTTGGGCTTGGTAACAAAGGCTTGAAGTCTGGGTTTCGGTTCCACTATAGGTATGGTCATATTATAGGTCTATTACCAAAGGCCATTTCGATTAAAAGGCTCTATAGCTACACTATTATGAATGAAATATTTTAAGTTCACTATATAGCGATCTATTGGCCACATCTTCACTATCCTATCCACGGAGCTATGCGTACCTTTACGATGTATCTTTTCAAATTACCCGTGGCGAACACCCGTGGCGAACACCACCGGCAGGGTAACTAATTAAACACCAGAGAATATTCATATGCTGTTAAAGATAGCTAAACCAAATGTATCAGCAAAAGTACTGCGGAGCAAACAAAGTACTGCGGCAAACGAAGTAGTGTAGCAAAATAAAGTACTGTAACAAAACAAAGTACTATAGCAAAACGAAGTACTGTAGCAAAACAAAGTACTGTAACAATACAAAGTACTATAGCAAAACGAAGTACTGTAGCAAAACAAAGTACTGTAACAAAACGAACTACTGTAAGAAAACGAAGTACTGTAACAAAACAAAGTACTCTAACAAAACCAAGTACTGAAACAAACGAATTACTATAACAAAACGAAGTACTGTTGCAAACGAAGTAGTGTAGCAAAACAAAGTACTGTAACAAAACAAAGTACTATAGCAAAACGAAGTACTATAACAAAACGAAGTACTGTAACAAAACGAAGCACAGTAACAAAACGAAGTACTGTAACAAAACGAAGTTCTGAAGCAAAACGAAGTACTGTAACAAAACGAAGTACTGTAACAAAACGAAGTACTGTAACAAAACGAAGTTCTGAAGCAAAACGAAGTACTGTAACAAAACGAAGTACTGTAACAAAACGAAGCACAGTAACAAAATGAAGTTCTGAAGCAAAACGAAGTACTGTAACAAAACGAAGTACTGTAACAAAACAAAGCACTGTAACAAAACGAACTATATCGACGATTTCGGCGATGCTGCAGCTTAACGAAGGCGAGGTTTGACGTTGGCGTAACTATAGCCGTAGGCGCGCCGACTCGTCACAAGCAGCAGCGTAGGACGGCACTGTTATGAATTAGTCTATGGTGTTATGAATTATTGGCTACTGTATTACCAATGGTGTTACGATTTACTGGCAATTGTTACTGATAATTGTTATCATTATGGTGCACTCGTTCAAATTAGGTACGATTAGGCAATTGATGCTAATCGATAGCTAACAGCAAGGTGACGGGCATGTACCGTACCAAGCATTGTTGCATCTATATATATGCATTTATCGATGCGGGTTTAAGTCGACAATTTTTCCCGTTAGCCTACCAAAATGCCGATAGGCTCACATTTTCTTTTTTGTAAGCTATTGAACTGCCCCTGTAGTCGGCGTTCGTTACTTAGCGTCAATTTTTGATTGGCCTTACTTAGCGTCGTCATTAATGATTGATGCTAGGTAAGGCCAATCAAAGATTGACGCTAAGTAAGGCCAATCAAAGATTGACGCTAAGTAAGGCCAATCAAAGATTGACGCTAAGTAAGGCCAATCAAAGATTGACGCTAAGTAAGACCAATCAAAGATTGACGTTAAGTAACGAATAGCTAACCAACAATGTGGTTTTACAACACCAACCTTGCAGGTTAAGGGGGTAGGTCTGGTTCTTCTAATGTCCTAAAATAGTTTCAAGCAGTTAAAACCGCCAAAATACAGTACACTAGACGAACCAGTCCTTGCTTACCTAACGTAACCTAAGGTAGTGGTCGGTAGTGGTAGGAGTCAGTATCTAAGCACGCGTTTACTATCGAGAAGAGGGAGGAACTGATCCGTAAAACTATTTCTAGATAGTTATATACTGGGAGCAAATCCCGTTGATTCTTGAACATGTCGTTCTGATGGGTGGATTTTGGAAGATGTCGTTTTAAAGGAATTATAAGAATATATATATATATATATAGATGCAGAGATGGGCGTTCCGAACAAATATTCACCAACCTTTATCCGCGGATTTATTCGGCCCTGTAAAATCCTGGATTTGGGTTCGGAGGTTCGGATTAAATAAATCGGACTTCCGGGTTCGGAAAGTCTTTTTTCGAAAAAACGAGAAACGAAACCGACCAAACATTGATTTTCAACTTTTACGCGACATACTGATGTGGTGACGCCTATGTTCCTGTAACGAATAAAACTGTAAGTGAAACTCAGTCAAATGGGTTTCAAGTCCCGGACGATATTTTCAAATTTAATAATTTGTACACTGCATATGTACAGATATGGACGTAGTGTAAGGCTCATCGAGTTTCAGAATGAAAAAACTATTTCTGAGAAATTTAAAAGCAATGCAAATTGTAAAAAAGCCTTTCATGTTTGTTACATTCTCTCTGGAGTTAAATCTGTAATGGCGAGTGCACTTTATAAACGACGGTGCAAATAAAGCTATTCCTACGAGCAATCGATTCTTTATTCGGTCAATTCCTACGAGAAATCGATTCCTTATTTGGTCAATTCCTACGAGAAACCGATTCCTTATTTGGTCATTGTCGGGAAGAGCTACTTTTAATACTTCTCTCTTTATCTCAATCAGCAAGACTCTAGAAACTGCGACGTGGATAATTAAGCCGCGGTTCTGATCACATTCCGATTCGACTCAACTGTATTACCCAAAAAATGTTAACTCTTTAGTCTTTAGCAACAAAGCAGTGCAGAAGGAATGGACCGCTAAAGTTCCAAAAACTTGCACAGATAAGGAATGCACAGGTTGTCCTAGATATGGGTTCCATGTTCTATGCTGTAGTCTCATTCAAGGTCAATATTTTCGCTGCCAGATGCCCGATGCACGTGCTCTCGATTGAAGAGGACCCGCGCTGTCAAAATATGACAGCGAATAATTTGTGGTGAGCCGTTCTTCATTGATCATACTCATCTTTCGTCGTTACAACTGCTAACCTAAAGGCTCTTGGAGGTGAGCGTTTACGGCTTCACAACTACTCAACATCGAAACTTTTTCTCTCTGACACGGAAAAAATTCACTGCAATCAGCAACGCTCAAAGTAATGGTTTCTATTTGGTATCAAGGATACGGTATAGGATGGCCTATAGGCCCAATGGATTTGTTGCTTCGCGAAAGCTGTTCGCTGATGACACACGGATATTAGCAGGGGTACAATCAACAGCGGACGTACGGAATGTGCAACTATACCTAACCAACATCTTTCACTGGACATCGGTTAACAACATGACCTTCAACGAATTAAAATGTGAACTTTAACGATACGAAAAAAACTTCTCCCTTACTGAATCCACGTCCTACACGACGAGAGATGGGAGCGAAATCGAGAGAAAGCAAATTTTAAGGGATCTTGGGGTGAGAAGACAAGATGATGCCACTTTTGAAGATCATGTGGCTCGAGTTGTTACCGTAGGCAAGAAGTGGAGCGGATGGGTGCTTCGAACTTTCTCTTCACGAGAGGCAGACACAATGCTCACCTTATGGAAACAACT
>LQNS02277099.1:125151-144651 GCA_001587735.2 Parhyale hawaiensis | reverse complement strand
GCTGTAAGCGGCTACGTGAACTGTGGGGATAACTCGCTGTTAGCCACCCCGCTGGTCACGGACTGCAGCATCACCTCTGCACAAGATGGGCGGCGTGCGTAACGTCGCCTGGACCTCGCCCGAAGTATCATCAAGGGTAAGGTATTGTCGCTTATTATGATACGTTTGCTATCAACTGCAACCTCGTCAAAGTTTTACCAATTCGTTTTCAGCTGGACACGTGAAATTTTTGTCTACCAAGCACCAGGGAATGCAGGTATAGTGTAAGTTTGCCATCATCTGCATTCCGGTCTATTTTCTACCTATCAGTTTCAATGGAGCTTGAGAGGACGACCAATGCCTCCAACCTGGGCAAATTTCCGCTTAACTGTTTTGTTAAAGCGTAACAGAAAAAGGATAAATAAAGAAACAGATAAACAAATAGATAAATACACATCGGTCTTTCTTATATTGTAGATAAATAAGAAGGGCCTGCCGACCTATATGAAGGAATGTCTGCATAATTTTGCCGCAACTCTCATTCAACCGAAGTATCAGTGTAATATAAGCCAGCTTACATTACCACTGCCGCATTGGTACGTACCACGCGCCAAAGTCCCACTCGTTGTCCGGACCTTTGGCAAGGCGTACCACATGCTGAGTGTCCTGCACCAGGTAGACGGTCATGCTGCAGTGCGACAGCACCGACAGCATCGCAGGGAGAACTTGCTGGGTCTCATCTACTTCTACGATCTGGTGAAAAATACGGTTCGGGAGTCAGAGCAGTTCATTTAAACGGAAAAGCACAGAAGAACATCTCAAACAGAGAAAACTCGTAAAGAGAAACCCCTGAAATTAGTAAAATCCAGAAATGTAGACAGTATACAGAGCCATCTGTTGTACTACTATTACTACTAGTGTTTTATAAAATATAGATTGTGTTGGATAATAGCGTCATCTTATGCCTGTGTACAAAGAATATATTACTAGCCCTACGTCACAAGGTGTTTTATTTTATAATTGTGTCGAGCCTTTAGCTATGCACGGTAATTATGCCGCACGGTAATTATGCATTACCTGATTCTTTACTTTGTCTCAGGAACATCTCTGCACCGCTTCATGTAAATAGTGTAGGTAGTTGCACATTTTATAAGGTTCATGAATACAAGTAACATATGTATATGTGTACTATGGAATACAAGTAACATATGTATTTGTGTACTATGCTATTGTACTCTGTACAAGCTTCCGTTGTGTTATATTCTAAGATTTAGTGAATTGTAACCTCATCTACAATGCCTAATATTAGCATCATCTTAACGATATCCTTTCAATCATTTTGTTCTAGAACGATTGTCCCCCAATTGTTCTATGCTTGGCACCCCTAAAAACTTTTGCTATGTGCTTCTACCCCTACAAAATGAATGCCTCGTATGATGACGAAGAAGTCAAATTATCTCAACTTACGCCACAAATTCAAGTTTATTTCTGAATGACGTGGAAATCATCAAAGGTTTCGCGACCCTCCTTGACTTGAAAGCTCATCTCGCAGGGATGCGACCACTCCCGGCTTGGAACTCCTGCTCTAGAATGGCTGATTTTGCAGTTTCCTGTTTCTAATGTCCTGCCATGTGCAACTTGGAAAGCATTGTCTGATTGCCCTTCTGTGTTTTGTAATATAAGTAGTGTACTTGTTATATTAAATTACTCTTAAAAAAAAGAATACCTGCAGCCGTTGGAGAAATAAATGATTTTATTCATTTGTGAAGGGTAGCGGTGGTTGGCGCAATAATGTATGTGTGACCAGCAGATAGGTGTAGAAACACTTAACTGAATATATATATATATATTGATTTCAGCGTGAAAATTTAACTGTTAGTGTAATCCAAAGTACACTTGCTTACCCTTCTACGGTGTTGGCTACAGAAAGTAATTATTTTGCCAGTGTAGAACTTGTTAACTCTAAACTGAGACTCGTTCTGTAACTGAGACAATATGCTTGTCTACACGTTTTTGGGGTTCCACTGTAATCTTAACAAAGCCATTTTCTAACCATATGTTTAGTGCATGTGACGGTAGAATCGACACTTTCGGGCTTATTTCATGATGTGAAGAAACATTTATATTTTATTTATATTTGGGTAACAGCACATTTCCTTGGAATTCATAATGAATTTTGATATATTCAATTTCTCATCTTCTGCCCAATGCATGAGCTGGCATGCTCATCTAAGCTCCGTTCCGATAGGTAATCAATACTGAAGTAGCCATTTTCTTGCCTTGTATCAAATTTTTTATGAAGACCCTAACAAATAAAAATACTAACTAGAGCACTCTGAGAGTCCATACCTCCGCCAACCAAAGCAACATTAACGAATATTTCAGACTAGTTCTGATGCTGTGATTTCCTCTTTTTTAGTACCACAATCTGGTCACTCGTGCCTTTTGACAGTAATACAAGGTTCTGCAATTTTCTTGGAGATCCGTCCATAAGTTCATGAGTTATGCTTTGTCAAACCTTTTGACAAAGGTTAGTCAAAAACAAAAACGGACAAACCGTTCATCACCAACATCTGTCATGTGCGTCTTTTAACATGTGTAACAAATGTTACAAGTTTCATGAAGAACCGTTCATAAGATTTGAGTTATACTTCTGACAAACAATTTGATTAACATTAGTTAAGCACAATAATGAGCAAGCCGATCATCACCAAAATTTGATCATTTACCTCTTCTGACATTTCCTAAATTTCCTGTAAATTTCATAAAAATCGGTTCAAAATTTTATGATCTATTTTGCTAACAAACATAAAATAAAACACAGAGACAAACGAACAAACAGATCGTCACAAAAATTTGGCCATATACTCTACGTAATGTACCAATTACTCATGTGAATTTCATAAAAATCCGTTTATACTTTTTGAGTTTGAGGCAAAAGAAGCAATCAAACAAACGGTTGAACGGATCTTCACCAAAAGTTAATTATCTGTTTTTCTTAATATAACCAACAATCGATGTTGATTTCGTAAAAAACCGTCAATAACTTTTTTGAGTTATCTTGGTCTGTTCTTGTTCTTGTCAGGTGAGACAGGCAAAATCGACGAAAACATAACCTCCTTGGCGGAGGTAACTATAAAATTTACAGGGACTAGTAAAATGAATTTATTATTATGTCCATAGGAATATGTAACCATTGTTAGGCGGAGGGGAAACTCTGAAAAGCTATAAAGAAAAAAAAAACGGATACGTCACCCGCCGATACCTTCTGCTATGATTATGCACATAAAGCATAAAAAACACTGAGAAGAAAAAATAATCTACAATCTATAGAGGGTTTGTTGTCACGCTAAAAGTAAGCTCATTTTGGGCCAAGAAGAGTGATGCGATCTCAACGTTGTCCGTTTGTTCATGCTTGCTTACGGAGCATTAGTTAAATAATTAAATTCATTTAACAATATCCCATCCAGGCAATGTTGTACATGGAAATAAAATATTATTTGATAATTAACTGCGCATAAAAATAAAGCCAAATGATTACAGCACTCACAACTTTAGGTATGGGAAGCTGCAGAAGTGAATAAAACAGTTTCGATTGGAGATATTTTTCGTCAACGATGATTACGAGTCGACACATACCAGGGGCCACTTGAACCATGCGGAGCAGGAGATCGGTTACACTGCTGTCTTCTCCCAACTTGTCACTAGTACTTACTGTTTCACTAGTTGCACTTGTAGTTTCAAAATTCTGAAATAGCTTGCGTTTACCTCCAAAGTTCGCCTGTCCTTTCGTTGTTGCCTGGACTTCGGCGGCAAAACGCTTTTGAATATTCTTGACTTCTGAAATCAATTCATTTTTCTCGAATTTTAACTCTGCTTCGTCAGCTAGACTAAAGGCATCCCGATTTTGGAAGATGTTGTTATTGTGAAACTGATTTGCATTTTTCTTTTGATTTGATTTTGCCGAAGTAGAATTTGTTGGTCTGTTGCCGATAGCTGTATTTCCGTTGGAGACATTCATATTATTCTGCATGGAAGCTGTGTTGGCAAGCTGAGGATTAGCTGTTTCCAGGGCAGCAATTATTTTCAACTGGTTCGGTACTGCAAGAATTGTAAAAATCAAGCAAGACAGCATGATGGGGACCGTGGGTAGGAGCCTCTGTCGAAAGATAGAGAGAAGTAAAGTTTTACGAGAAATTTATACTGTCATCGTGATGAACGTATCTCACAAACTACGAAGCTACTGCTCTCTAAAGATCTTCCTAAACTTGTAATAGATAATATCAGGATATTAATAAAGTTTGTCTTACTTTATAGTGAATTATCGAACAACAAAACGCTAGGATTTTTTGGGTTACCTGCATGATAAATCAAAATACAGTTTCTTTCCATAGTAACTGCGCCATTCAACTGTTTGAAAAATGCTTAGTGATTAATTTTGTAGCCGTGACAACATTTCTTCTCGCTTGCATTGCTTCTATTTAAATAACACCATTCGAATGATTGCAAATTGACGGAACTACAAATCTATAGAGCCAGCTATGCATCCGCACTTCTCACCGTATGTAACTCAATTTATCATACCTTGTTTCTCAACAGTAATACCATCTCTATAGCTTCATAGAACCTCCGTTCCTAGAAGTCCAACACCACTCGGCTGTCATTCCAGGAGCGTTGCCTATGCTCGATGACGCTTCACAGCTGCGACTGGAAGAGGTGCAAGAAGTTGAGTGCAAGTCCAGGAGCCATGGCGTCAATACCCTCCACTGCTCTAAGGGCTTCCTTTGTTAAACATTAAGTCTGATGTCCTGGAACAATAATTATTTGTCTTAAAGACTTCGACGTTCTTCGTTGTCCGTGAAGTCTCTATCGTGACAAGCAACCCTCAGCAGCGATACTGAGCTTGCTCTATGCCCTGATGAGGCCTTTTGTCTATGCGGATAAATAATAATTAGTGCAAAGCACTACGACGCACTTTGTTCGCAGAGTCTCTAATGCGACAAACTGGCGGTGAAGTTAAGATAAGACTTGATCAAAGGTGTACCTATAATAATGAGCAAGTCCTTTGTCCTGGAACAATAATTAGTCACTGGCCGCAGGCATCGTTGGATGCGCTCCGGCTACTTTCTTATGAATGGTTGGTTGTGACCTCACTATCTTGTGTGTACATTATGTCTGTACATATCAAGGGGGTTTAATATGTCGAAGGGGTAGTAACAGCTACGGAGATTAGCTGCAGCAATTGATGGCTGGGAGCCTGTGATTGGACAGAAGGGATGACTGCGGGAGCAGGAAGCAAAGAATGCAACGGGAGGACTCAATAGGACTAAAATAAAACTTAGCCGTGACAGCACGTAGCAAATTTACATCACATCAACGAGTCAAAGTATTTGAGTGTGGGACCTCGGGCCTTCGTAGGTTGTTATCTTGCACAAATTACCGTATTTTTTCGATTTATTTCATTCAATCTCCCTCTCATGACTGACCAGCTCCTTGAGCTGCAAAATAACGTAAAATGTTGTCGCCATGTACAGAAATTTCGAGCAATGGCTTACTGTTCCTGTGGTTTCTCTCGTGTACAGAATTGGCTATAATGATGCGTATATTTGTTGGTAAAGAATAAATATGTCATGTCAAGAGCACTGTGACCTGAATATGAAGTGTAAATCAGGCTTCAATCAAGAAAAGAAGTTAAATTAGCTCGCCGAAAAGGAAATAATTCGACGCTAGTGCTGTGAAAGTTTCCACCAGCATGCACTGCAATTTTCTAAGGATAATTGCTAAATTAGTGCATATTCTCTCAATTTATTAGTACGCTAGAGATGAATTTCGCATTTAAGACGATTTTTCTGGTTAAATTAGTTAAAATACTTCTAGGCTGCTCAGCCATAGATTCTTCGATGATGACGTCACTTTTTGGTGCCAAATTCTCGTGAGTCCTCCCGTTACGCTCTTTGCTTCCTGACTGGGAGCATGTAATTGGTGAGAAGAGGTGGCTGGGAGCCAGTGATTGGACGGAAGGGATGATTGGGAGCGTGTAATTGGTGACAAGAGGTGGCTGGGAGTCTGTGATTGGTGGGGAGGGAACAGCCAACGAAGAACAGAAAAATTTCCCTGGCAAAAAAGGGGAAATGTGGCAGTGTTCCTTCCTTTTATTAAACCTCCCTGATATGTACTACCAGTGGACCACAAATGCACTATTTCCTCTTGTGCCCTGGTACATGACGGGTTATTTGTAGAAAATCAGTTGAAAATCGCTTTGGTTGAAGATCCTGATAAATGCAACTCTTCCCATTGCTGTATCAATTTTATATCCTGAATGGTAAATGCTGTATTGGAGAGAAACAATAAATTTTTAACCTATATGGACGAACTTCCATTTCTTTGACAACTCTCACGACTTTTATAGCCAGTTTTATACCTTGGTACATGCTTCATTTAAGAGAAATATATCAATTTTCCGCTCACGAGCGGTAAAATTCTAACTTTTGCAATCACTGCTGAATGTCCTAGCCAAGTTTGTGCTGCTGCATGATTAGGTATGACTGGTCAATAATTTTCGTGGTAGCAATTTCTACATTTTTCTCAGTCTTTGCAAGCTCCTCTACAGACTCATTTTGTGCTCCTAGGACACGGTGAGATATGTATCGCAGAGTCATTAATTTGCATCACATAAAAACCTAAAAAGTTTAAGTCTTTCCCCATTTTTGCAGACTCTTCCGTATGTCATAATTAATTTTTGCTCAAGAACCATTATAAGATTGAGAAAAGTCATTAATTTTAAACCCACAAAAGCTTAAACCTGCATTCTTAAGTAGGATTCTGTTCAATGTCGTAACTAAAGTGTCGCGCTTAAAAAACAGCCATTTATTATTATTATTATTATTATAAATACCGACGATGCGAACAGCAATGCCCTGCTGTCATGATACGTTCTGTACAAATTCCAGTCAGACAGATTGAAGGTTTACCAGCTGCTTGTGTCTAAATTAGTTTTCACGATTTCTTGCCTTGCAGGCTTCTGTAAATTACCTGCCTTCATAAACAATATTTACAGCTGCTGATTTGCAGTTTACTTGTAAATATCATATTTGACTGGAAACTGAATCCGATGCCAAACAGGGACTTCCGTAATTAGCTGATATAAGTGAGGTATATTCTTACAAAAATATACTTTCATGTTCCCATTAAAATCATTTTCAGTTAGTTTATGGTCTCTCATTTATTGCACGCACATTATTTCGTGCTCATATTTGTGTATGATTTATCTGCTCCACGTACGTAGCTACGGACATTGTGAGATAGCAACTGCATTCTGCGCAAAATTGCAAGCGTGTAAAGAGATTCTCAAGTGAGCCTTGCTTTATGACACGAGAAACTCTGCAAAAATCATGAACTTAAGATTTCTTTTGCCAAAAGTTCGTTTTTTTTTTACCTCGGCCACGGAGATTATGCTTTTCTCGAGTTTGTCCCTTTGTCTGTCACCAAGATAACTAAAAAATTTATAGACAAATTTTAATGAAATTTACATTAGTTGTTAGGTATATTGCAATGAGTAAAAACCCAGATTTTGTGATGATCGGTTTGTTCGTCTCAATGTTTTATTGTACGTTTGCTAACAATATAACTTAAAAAAAGATCTTTATGAAATTTACAGGAATTGTTAGAAATATGAAAAGCCGTAAATGACCAAATTCTAGAGATAATCTTTCCGTCTGTTTGACTGACGTTTGCGAGAATGTTTCTCAGACCGTAACTCATGCATGACGTTACGGACGGATCTTCAAGAAAAATACAGTAGCTGTTATTACTGTCAAAAGTCACAATGGCCCACAAATGACTATATTTTAGTGTTGATAAAGAGGAAATCATAGTTTCAGAAGCAATTTAAAGTTGTCGTCTAAGGTGCTTTACGTGGCGGAGGAGATGTGCGCTCTCAGTGCTCTAATTATCCTATGTATTGCAAAAAAAAAATCTTTTTTCCCTTAAAAAAAATAAGATCGTTACCGCTGGCAGAGATAGAATTGCATTAAAGAGTGAAGAGAAATATCATTACTTCGTTTTTATTTCGCCATAAGGGATGTTTTCCTAACTATTCACTACAACAGCGATTCACAACACGGTGATATATATATATTTTTTACCTTGCACTAGTGCCCCACACAGAATGATCATTATTCTCTCATCCATTTATTGTACTTATGTCTTTTGCCAGATGGTAGAGCTTCCTCTACCCATACAGTGCATTCTTCTTTTGGTAGTTGATATTATCAGTCCATTTATTTGCGTTTGTTTCGAATATGACACGTTCTCACAAGACCACCTGCTGTATATTTCTGTGGTTTCCTTAGAGTTAATTGCCTTTAATTCAAATAAGAAGATAAGTGCGTTTTACTAAAAGTTCATTTTTCTCTGTTCTGTTTACTACGTTTTTGCTTGTGGCAGAAAGTCATTTCTTTCCCTTTTGTTCACTGTATTTTTGTTTGTGCCAGAAAGTCATTTCTTTCCCTTTTGTTCACTGTATTTTTGTTTGGGCCAGAAAGTCATTTCTTTCCCTTTTGTTCACTGTATTTTTGTTTGTGCCAGAAAGTTGTTTTTTTTTCTCCCGTTCACTGCATTTATACGTTTGTGCCATATATGTAATAACTATCCTCCTTTCCGTTTATTGTATTATTATTATTATTTTTTTTTTTATTTTTTTTTTTGACAGATAATAATTTTTCTACCTCCGGTTCACTGCATCTGTGTTTGTGCTAGAAAGTTATTTTCAACCCTTCCATTTTCTGCATTTTTTATGTCTTTCGCCAGTCAGTCGGTATAATTAGTCTCCTTCCATTTACTGCACATGCTTTCAGCCTTATTGCTAAATAGCTTATCTGCGCTCCAGTGACTGCAACCTACATACATTATTACGTTTAGCCTATTCGCTGTTGCTATGTCAATTCAGGAGGGAGTCTAGGAATTCCTTGTACCACTATCAAATCCCCGTATTGGAGCCTTGAGTAACTGCTATTCATGCACCTCTCATCTGTCACAGACAAGCATTACTCTTAGGATCAATACACTTTAACTGTTCAAAAGCAACAATGTTTCATGAGGTCTAGGCGCAACTTTGCTCATTAATATGATTTAGTCACAATATAGGCCCAGTCACTCCACTTATTCCCCGTTCAATTGACATGATTCACGTAATAGAAATGTAGATGCTGTTGAATTGTTGCCTTGGTGATGCTATAAATAAACAACAATTAAAGATTACTGAAGGAAACTTAGGTTTCGAAAACTTAGCAAGACAACAGCCCTTTATTATTTTATGCTATTAACCCTTACTATTCTGTGTACAGTGAATGGTCGGAGTGACAAACCAACCAACCATGGCAAGCAAACAGCCAAGCAACAAACAAACAAACAGGGTAGTGTTCTGTAGTAAGATTAATTTTAAAGTAACGAGTGCAATCGCTATCTTAATTTTTCATTTTGGTCAATTTCTACTTCAGGACAGCAAGGCATTTTCAACATTTTAATGTTATATATAGGTAGTACAGGCGCAGCAAATATCAGCTATTCATCCAAATGACCGTGTATCCAATAGTAATTAACGACTTACCTGATTTTCTTTTTTCAAAGTAAGCAACCATTAAGTGAATGTATTTCGTTATTTCTCATTCAGCTGCACTGAAATAATAATAACGCTAAACGTCAATAATCTGATACCCCAAAATAGACTGACACAACACGCAGTGATTCTCTTGATCTTCTGAATAAGAGTTTTTTACTCTTGTGAATTTTGAAACGTACATATGTAATGTTTGTGACACCCCAATTAACATAAAACAGTCACTATTCTGAATTTCAACGAATGCAGCTGTTGAACCTCTTGATCTCCGAATTAAAGTTCAGCAAGTTTTTGCATAACATTACCACTAACGCAACAGAAACAAAATAATCAATACTCTGTCATGCCAATAGCTTCCAGGGAAGCTCGAAAATAAATTTTATATATAATAGCGGTACGCACGAGAAACGAAGCTTAAAAACAGTCATACTAAAGAAAAATTCTAAGAGAGATTGCTTTTTTCGTAGTACTAGTAGTAGTAGTTTGTACGCCAGTAGTACGTACCAGTAGTTAATTGCTGTAAAAAAAACATATCAAAAAGCAGTTCTAAAATCCTGTGTTTATCTAGCACTGGTACCATTTACATTGCCCGGGTGCACTGGCGCCCGGTGCGTGCGTTCAAGTAAGCTTCTTGTCGCGTTAAATCCACGAGAAGCACTACAATAAGCAACCTAACCTAACCTTTCCTTACCTAACGTAACCTTACCTTACCTAACCTGACGTTACCTAACTTAACCTTACCTAACCTAGCCTTACCTAACCTAATCTGCGATGCAGCGAGCACCACAGCACGCGAACTTGAACGCCGTCCGCACACACAGTGGAGCGCGCACACAAAATCGTCTCAAACGTACACAGCGCTTGGCGAGTTTGGCGCCTGTGCTGCCCACATCGTTAACATCCTGAACGAAGTCACCAAAGCAATTATGCACAAAGATTCATGGCTGATTCTCCCAATCAATGATGCATAGGAAAAGACCCGGTCTGAAGCTTATGGCATGTAACGTGGCAAGAAAGAATCCATAGGACTTACTGATGTGGTATTACTAGGTAACTTGTTTGCCCAAGAAACGCCACGAATAATGGAGGTGGGAGTTGAAGTGCCATGGAGCTATACTTTGTGTTAGGTGAGATAAATGAGAGGCAGTAGCATTGGGAATCGAGTGTGACAGATGGCTAATTGTACATGCTTACAAAGAAGTCTTTAATTTCCAAGCGATGAAAAGAGTTTTAGTTCTTTGAACCAATGACACGTGGAGTTACCGAGACAAAATTATACGTAAAACTTGCAAGTATGCAATTTATCCGTGTAATTATCGCACGGTAAATTACGCTATTTACGCAGCTTAAACGTTAGTACACAGTACACACGCTAGTCAAAAATGGGTGTCCTCAGCTAATCGTCGAAACGTATTGTAGGACCCTCGTAAATACAGCCTAGAGTTTACTAAAAAAATTGTTAACGTGTTAGCCGCCAGTTCAGCTTTCTCTCATCAAATGCCGTTAGTTAAGTTTCGGACATCTCTTTAAACTGAAAGGGAATTATACCCCAAAAATTCTTTTCAAGTATGTGCTCTTTAAATGAACAAGCCAACGCCGTTATGCGGACGCGGAGATAACGAGACTCTGCGTACCAGCTTTTAGTGCAGTCGCTGTACACGAGATAGTAAAGTTTAGATTATCATTGTATTTAGGGCGAAGATAAATGTCTTATTAGTGTATTCGATGTAGCTATGCCAGATAACATAAGATAGGATGAAATTTATTCATACTTTGAGCGACAGTACATACCTCATTAGTGACAAGAAAAGATTCAGTTATTATTATATTTAGAGAGAAAATAGACACCTCATCAGGATATTTATTGCGCACAAGAAAAATTAAAGACGACTACCGTGAAAATTCTTCAGCCACGCGATCCAAAAAATAGTGCCAATCAAACAGAATGAGGTCATAAAATATATAAAAATATAACTTGATGTCGGAGGGTGCGAACTATGTACATGGGAGCTCCTGCTGTAACTCATTGGTGTAATAATAATAACAATAATAAACTAAAGCATCTGAGAGCGCATACCTCCGCCAAGCGAGGCAACGGTAGCAAAAAATTCAAATTGGCTCTGAAACAATGATTTTCTTTGTATAAACGCCAAAATATAATCGTTTGTGCTTTTGATAGTAATAACAGCTTGTGCAATTTTCTTGAAGATCCGTTCGTAACTTTTTGAGTTATGCTGCTAACAAACGTTAGCAGCATTCTGCAATTACTTTGTCTTTGATGAAGATTTATCCAATACACTAATAGAGTTGAACCCTTTATGACCCAATTTAATTCTTTGTAGTTTTTTTTTAGAATTTGTTGCAGACCAGCTGCTGCCTCGAAGTCGTGAAGCAATAGGTATTTGGGAACATTTACCCTTCCAATTGGCAAAGCTAAAATTGGTCCAGGTCCAGGTGAATTTTTAATTTCAGTAGCATCCACATTTATTTTATATTACTGTGAATGATATATTAATTTATAACTAAAATAGAGCTGAATAATATTTTATAGTAATAACACTTGCATTATTTATTCATATATCCTAATAAATTGTGTGCTTATTTCAGGATGCCTCGTCCACAGCAGAACTTGCAAAAGCACAAATTCTTCAAAGCATACTGGAAGACTTTCCATGAAGTTCCTCTCTGTTTAAAAAAAATATATGTATCTGCTTTCAAAACTATCATAAGTGAACTTGACTATGCTTCGCATGACTGTCTGCTGTTATGAATTACACTTGTTCATAGAGGAAACTATCAAAGCTTTATTTGTGTCATTTATTCTTGTCGTGCTAACTTCTGGTAAGTTAATACGCTGGTGAAGAATACCAGTATTGCATAAAATTACATTGGTTTATTCGTTCAAATGATTGCTTCATAGGGAAACTTGTTCTTCTCGTTTTTTTAATCATATTGATGCATGTGTCTGGTGGTACAAAATTTAGACCACCCACCACACCATATGTGTCCGGTGGTACAAAATATATACCGCCCAAATAAAATCTCTTTTACTATTCCGTTTCTCATGAATTGCGTTCATTTGAGCTTTGTAAAGGAAGATTGATAGCTTGTGCAAGAGAAACAGGTTTTTCTATAGTAAATGGATTTTTGAGCCTCTAGGGCTTTCTTTTTTTTTTTTTTTTTTTTTTTTTGCCTGAAAAATCTAATCCTGAAAGAGGTAAACTGTATTTTAAANAGTGATTAAAAAAAAACCGTTTTTTACAAAAAAAAAATCGAACAAAAAGCATCGAAGTTTTTTTTTTTTTTTTTTTTTTTTTTTTTGCCTGAAAAATCTAATCCTGAAAGAGGTAAACTGTATTTTAAAGATTACGACTAATGTCATTACTTTGAAGAGAAGTGTTACATAAACAGCTGTCTCCAATAGCTGGGTCTGTTGAACAATACAATAACCGTGTCATCACGAAGACAAAGGCAGCTATTTAAGCTGCACTATAACTAGATGACTCTGCTTCTCTGGCGTCTGAGTATCATGATATAGCACGCCCATGCATTGCTTATCTCTTTCTTAGCTGCATAAATCGCGTAAACTTTGCAACGGTTGGTGAATAATTCAAGCACTTGCATGCCATGACAATCTATGCGTAGCAAAGATACCAATTTACGTGTTATTTTTACGGCCAGTTGCAGTGAAGGGAACACGATTGTGAATAGGTGGTAGAATGATGTGCGTCTGTACCAAGGAGCTTCTAATGGGAGGAGCAAGCCCAAGCACTCTCTGGGCGAGTAAACACGTGGCTTTATCACGTGATCGAAGCTGGCATTTGGAGTCATTAAAGTGGCTGAAGTGGCAGTGGTTAGCTCATATAATTAAGGAATATACCGACAGGCAGTTCTTCAATATTTTTGCAAAGACAATCGTGTCTGAAGATTTATATCCCAGTGCGCACCCTGTTACTTTCATCATTAGATGGTATACAGGATACAAGTTTCCTTTGCATACTTCCATCCACTCGGAATTTCGTCGATGGTTAATGGCTTTAAAAATTTGAGCTCAGGACTCCTTCCTATATAGGCTGCGTGAGGCAATGCCGCTCTCCGATTGGGTAAGCCACTTAGCCAGTTTAAGGGAAAAGTTTACTCGTAACGCTCCCGTAGGATAAATAGAGAGGGTGCGCTCCTCTCTATTAGAACATTCTTGGTCTGCACGCTGACGACTGCCTGTTAGGGAGCCTACCTGCCAGTCGGGTTTATCGCTAGGTTGTGTTTCGCCACGGGCTGTTGCCTTTTGCGAGAAGCCGAGAGCGTCCATCATCAATAGAGAAATGATGTATCATGCGAGTTTACGCATATACTATCGTACTAGAAGGTGATATATGATGTCAAAAAACTAACTTCGTCACAACGGATTCTGCTGCGATATGGAAAACATTGCAAATTGGCTTATTGCTTATCCAAGTTAAATATCGGAACAGGTAGCTAAGGGCGGCTAGCTCCATCATCTCCGTGCCAGGGCTGCTACTTTATCAGAAAATTACAGGCATTTATCCGATGTTTACGAATATATAGTGAGCGGCACTAGCTAATAGCGGAATAAGAACAATTCACATCAGTCTTCACTGCATGTTCCTTTATGTTCAGCTCGCCTCACAGGATCAATCGCTACATCAATGAAAAACACGATAATCGAAAAGCAAAAACATAAACACTTCTCTTCCTTGTCTAAACGACGCATGGGCGACATTTATATAGTTCATAATAGTTGTCCAATGCTTCCCGCTGTACAGAACTTGGAATGCAACACTGACAGGATTTACTAGGCGGGTTAATTTCATAAAAAAAATTATGAGCTATTGATACTACACACCATAATGAAGCTAAACACAAATAATTATGGTATTCTGGTATTCACACAGGAAAATGTAAATTTCGAACTTTTCTTCGAGTTTGCCAAACTACCGCGAGTTTGTGCTGAAAGGGTTCATGCAGCTACCGATCATCGTCATCACAAGACTCGAGGCGTCGCCCCTCGTGATTACCAATCAAAATCGTGCGGGCGAAAATCCACAAACCCCGGAAGCAAAAAGCGTAACAGGTGGACTGACGAGAAATTAGTGCCAAAAAGGGACGTCATTATCTACGAATCTATGACTGAGTAGCCTAGGAGTATTTTAACTAATTTAACAAAAAAAAAATCGTCTTAAATGCGAAATTCATCTCTAGCGTATAAATAAATAAAATAATACATACTAATATAGCAATTATTTATAGAAAATTAGGCCTACAGTGCATGCTGGTGGAAACTTTCACAGCACTAGCGCCGAATTTGTTCCCTTTCGGCGACCTGTTTGAACTTCTTTTTCTTTATTAAAGCCTTATTTACACTTCATAGTCAGTTCGCAGTGCTCTTCACAGAACCTACTTATTCCTTACCAATAAATATAAGCACCGTTATAGCCTGTTCTGTACGCGAGAAAAACCACAGTAACAGTTAGTCTATTGCTCGAACTTTCTGTACTTGGCGACAACATTTTACGGTATTTTGTAGCTCAAGTAGCTGGCCAGTCATGGGTGGGAAATTGAATAAAATAAATCGAAAAAATACGGTGATATGTTCAAGAAAACGACATACGAAGGCTTGAGGTCCTACACTCAAGTACTTCGACTCGTCGATGTGAAGTAAATTTGCTACGTGCGGTCACGGCTAACTTTTATTTTAGTTCTATTGAGTCCTCCCGTTGCATTCTTTGCTTCCTTCACGAACCCATGGCAAATATTGTCCCATGTGTTAGCTTTAGGAATGTTATTAATACCTCAGTGAGCTGTGTCCCTAATTTTTTGGACACTGCATCCATAAATCATAAACGCAAGAAAATAAAGATACTTCTTTCTTTCTTTCTTTCTTTCTTTCTTTCTTTCTTTCTTTCTTTAATCTTGACGCAATTATAACATCTTGTTGCTTCGCTTTCTTATACCCGCGGTGGCGGCAGCCTAGGATGCTGCGCTCGAGACACTGGACGTTGGAGGTTCGAATGCCAACCGAGCATTTGAGCTCATGCGGCGCCTGATGCGCCGACTCAGCATTTGATGTCTGCACAGCTGTCGTGGGATTACTTATCCTTCCCAGAAATGGAGAGGGTAGAGGGCACGGGTCCTTGCAAAGCGCCTGCCGCCAATGGCGCCATAGCTCTTGACGACTCGTGGTCGCTACAAGGGGCTGGCAGTTTTGTAAGCGAGGTGGACTCTGTTAGCAGGTGTTCTCTCATAGTTTTCAGGAAGAATTGCGCAGTTGGAGGTCTAATTTTCACCCAGTTCTAATAAATGTACCCATATATGTGGAAGGAGGAATTGATAAACACACAGATGTAGTTGTGTCTATATTACATGATTTTATAGTTTTTGAATTGATACGAGGGCGAAATTGAGTTATTTGTCAAACTTCAAGAACAGTCTCATTTGTGGTTTCAGAGTCTACATACTGAACTATACCTATGCTAAATTAAAGGAGTTAGGTAAGTTCAGTAGGCAAAGTTAAAGGAGTTAGAAAAGTTCGTCAACTAAATGTGAAACTTGAGCGAAATGCACACTTGTTGAAATACGAACGTTCGGTGCGAAGAACCTTTCCAATTTTCCTAATGGATTCCGACCTTCGTTTTTAAATTTATGCTGACATTTGATGCCTACATTCAAATTATAGGCAGGTTTTAAGTCCTCGAAGTATCAGAACCCCAGCAAAGGTCACGATCCACTTCGCCTATTCTGCGGTCGTGAGCAGATGATTTCAAGTATGCATAGATGCCGGTCTTCAACGATCTTTAAAACTCCAGCAATTACGGTGCCATGGACACAGTTCCGGCTTGCACATTGGTTCACTTGTTTAAAATTATTTGAAAAGCTCAGCTTCCGCTACAAGTCTTAAAACCCCTATGCAGACGAAAAGCAAAATATATAAATATATATACTTAGAGTGGCATTTTGCCAATGATATGTTCTACCAGTATCGGGCGAAAAAGTTGCCTCGATCAGAAGCCAACCTTAATGAATTCTCTGTAGCGTTCGAGCAATTCAAAGCAACTTGCAGCCCACTTTTCCCCGTCATCCATTCACTACTACGATTTGTAACTCTTACGTTTGTTTGTTTTTTTCTTACCTTTACTTTAAATGAAGGAGATGCCAACTGCAATGTCACAAGTTTATAGGCTATAAAATGAATTTGTTTCAACGCTATAACGAAGATAGGCAACAGGAAACGGATATATTAAAGTTTCGCTTGGAATTAACCTAACCAAAGGGCTACGCTAATTAGGTTCGCCCATCCTATGTTAAGGGGCGAGGCGACCCCAGGGGCTCGTGTAGGTAAGTTAGGTACCTTAGCCATTAGGTAGGCCTTCGGGACGTCTTTCGTGCCCGCTTTGCTTCCTTCCCATCTCAACCTTCTACTGATCTTTCTTCCTTCTGTTTTTCCTCTTCTTTCCCTACTTGCTATTCCTATGCACGTTGATCCTGTGTGAGAACATCCTCGTGCATGGCTTCCTCGTGTCTATCATCATACTATATGTCTCTTTATCTTCCTCTGTGATATCGCCTTTGTTGTGGAAACGAAGACTTAAACTTCTGAATATAATAATAAAATCGTACAAAGCATACAGTTGCTGAGAACTATCATGCAGGGTTACGGAGTCGGAGAATTTGAAGAGGAGTCTGAATCTCACTTGCTCTAGGAGTCGGAGTCGGTATTTTTAGCCCGACTCCGGAATTCCATTAAACAACAATTCACAATTTTCAGTCTCAAGATTTAGAAAATAATAAAATACATTGTAAATATGGACATATTTTGCATTTGGCTTAATCTATGTGTTTGTCAGAGATATTGGAGTACATAGATTGTGTAATAATAATAAATACCAATAACTTAATACATTATGATAGCCTAATTTTTGTGCCATGATGTGCAATAATCAGAACGGAAATTTTCTCAAAACAAAAAAGTTAGCCATGAGAAAAAAGGCCGCAATTGGGCTCCAGTTCACACTATAAACAACTTTTCTGCAGGGTAGCTAATTATTAAAATTATTATTACTGAATTATATGAAAATTTAATGCCCCAAATGGTGCTACTGATGCAAAATATCATTGTAAATGTACAAAACTACTATCTTTAGCTTAATAGGTGTGCATATATAATATATAGCGTATATTGTTAAAAATTATTTGGACATGTTTAATATTCAGATTAGCTAAATACTAGTTGCATCAAGGAATCGGAGTCAGAAGTCGGAAAATCTTGAGGACCCGGAAATTCTGGAGGGCCAGGAGTCGGAGTCGAACCTTGAATCATCCGACTCCGCAACCCCGGAACTATGTACAGTAAATAAAATATCGGCGTGTAATCACGCAATGAAATACCGTATATTAAATTCATACATATCATTCCTAGTCAACGCAACTTGTAATAATTTTATCAAAAACATTGCAACTGCAAGCACCTTTCATCGCTCTGTGTACATTAGCATACCGCGGCAGGCTTGATCTACACACAATATTGTCCCGTCGAAATCAGCGAAGATGTCGCTCGTCTGCTCACACCTTTTTCATCAGCGCAAGTGTCAATGGCGAAGTTTCGAAGGTCTCCTGATTACGGGCGTGTTCGACGGGAACTCAAATTAAGCCTTCGAGATTTGACTTGTCCGAAACTTCAGCCAGAAGCTTTGACTTTACCACTTTTGAATCGCGTTAGGAGCGTTAGAAGCTACGAGATTACGTTGAGGTTACCGAAAACTCGATTTTCTGGAGTAAGATTAAGATTCTAGAAGTCTCATGAGAAACCGATTAAGGCTAATGCTTGAAACTCAGTGCAGCAAGTCGAAGCCAGCGAACCTACCAAAGGTTTCAATCAAATCAAGCCCCGAAAGGCTAAAAATTTAGGCCCTCTATCGAAAATACCCATTGTATGTGCCCTGAGAGTGTTAGCTTAGCGTAGCCTGAACTTGTTCAGAACTTCAGCCAAGAGCTTTGGTTTTGCCACGTTGGCCATTAAACTCAGAATGGAATCTTGGTGGATCTATTGTTAACATGAAAGTTTTGACGAAACAGCCCACTGTATTACACAAAAGACGGTAGAAAATTTACTCGTATCACGTTATAAAACATATTTTTTAAAGGTTTTCTTCAAAAGAATTCTGAAACGTTTTTACACGTGCATGAATTATTGTGGCACTCTATATCACGCTTAGCAACGAAATTAACACAAATATGCCGAGTATATGATCTTTCAGTGGCAGTTCACGCTGCACTAAGTTCGGAAGGACGTGACACTCGACTGAGCGCAACATTATGACACACTATGCCCAATTCTCACAATGCTGCATCTCTTCTCTTCAATGAAGCGCAATACAGCGTGAAAAAACTGAATTGAACGAAAATCAATGGGATTTTCTTATGTCTTCCAGGAAAGACGGTGGGTCATATAGGGTCAAGAAGCTTCTTTTGTCGACCCGGGAAATTCAAGTAACCGAAGAAAGTCATTCGGTATATGCAGTCGGTATCGGTAGAAGATTCAGAAAAGATTCGGTAGTCCCCGCTCTGGTAAAATGATATCTGATATTTATGCAGGAAACAAACCGAGAAAATTACTTGTAAATGTTAGCAGTTATATCTTGACATAGCTAATATTATGCGGATAGCCTAAAATTTTCATTCAGCCATTAGTAGCACTTCTAAAATTATCACCGATAGTAAAAAAAAAACACATGCTGAAAAATTTGCTTCGAGTGATGTTTAGTTTAGGATAAACAGCTGAATGTAGATGCTTGCAAATGGTGTAGCCATGGGCTCAGCTTTAGTTATTTATAGCTGATATATGTTTCTTAATGCATGCGAGTATAAATGTTAAAAAATATATATTTGGG
>LQNS02277099.1:101985-112968 GCA_001587735.2 Parhyale hawaiensis | reverse complement strand
GGCGTCGGCTTTCGGTCGTGTTGGCCTGCAGGCGTTTAAGTCAGCAGTTAATGGTTTTTTGTTGGATTCTCTTTAGCAGCGTTTCGGGCTTCCCGGTGTTGCAAACTGCTTCATTTGGGCTGTACTACCTGTCCGTGGCGGCCCGGGCGTGGAGTTTTAATAATAATAATAATAATAATAATAATAGTAATATTCTGATGTTATTCACTGTATGATACCGATTCAAACGACAAACTGAGAATCATCGAGTGTGTACAAACGGACCTGCAGAATTGCTCAGAATTATCCCGGCAGTTTGTTTACAAAAATACTTATTCGAAAGTTGTTTTCGACAGAAAAGTGTAAATAAATCACAATTGAACCTAAAGAAATCGGATCACTTCATTCTAAACTTATTCTTTCATTGCTCATGGAAAAAGAAACTAAGGGTTTTTCGAGTAACTTCGATCAATTTTCACTGCGAATGAAGTTTATTCTTCTAATGATTTCCTTCATTTTCTTTCATATTTAGCAACTTCAGCCCTTGGTAATTTTTACCATCGTGTTGAAGTTCCCGATGCCTGCCTGCAACGAAAACGAGTGTTCAAACAGAAATGCATTCCGGAAATTTCGCGATTTTTCTGTAATATAATTGACCAGTGGAGAGTGCAAGTGGGGAAAATTATGAGTAAATTCAAACAAACTGGGCGGCTGATGTGAAGACACCCATCACTGCTTGACCGCCGTACTAATCGTTTATGAGATGTATGTAATAGTTTGAAGCCATGAAAACCTCCCTTCGGGAAGAAATGTATGGGGTTTCTTTATTTATGTCTTTATGCTTGTTCATTTCCTCCGTTCAGTTGAAAACGGTGGTAAGGTGAGCGAGAATGTGGCCGAAAATCCAGACACCTTGTTTGTCATCGCGCGTAAGCATGGCAGCCTCTCCACAGCAACGATCGATAAATGGAATTTTGGCAAAAGATTTACTGTCACAATATTCAACCGGCACAAAAACTAAAGCTCGCACAATCATTTAAAGTGCTACACAATCGTCAATTGGGTGCACGAGCACAGACGAGCAGATGACGGTAAAATAATCAGCTTTAGTGAGGCAGCCCATTTTTTACTTAGGGTGAATTCGTCAATAAATAGAATTGTCGCAGATGGGTTGATGAAATGGTTGAAACTACCAAAGAAGGAAATTGTTGTATCTGAAACAAAAGAAAAAAAATCATTATACGCTTAAGCTTTATTCACGTTTAAAGTCGGTCCAAGGGATTGGAACAGCCTTTACTATTTGAATTGTTGCTTACATGATACACTATACGAGAGAAACATGGTTGCCTCTAAAATCCTTTGGCAAATACAAAGCTGTAAATTATATGTAGAGACCACCAGGTGACACCATTA
This sequence comes from Parhyale hawaiensis, assembly GCA_001587735.2. NCBI lineage: Eukaryota > Metazoa > Arthropoda > Malacostraca > Amphipoda > Hyalidae > Parhyale > Parhyale hawaiensis. The sequence continues at coordinate 111,576 of LQNS02277099.1, read as the reverse complement.
AAGTGACGCTTGATGTACGTAGGTGCGAGTTGCTCGTATAATTAACAAAACACCTCGAGGAAGCTTCAGTGAAATCATTAAGAACTAGAGCACTCTGAGTGCGCATACCTCCGCCAAGCGAGGCAACGGTAGCAAAAGATTCAAATTGGCTCTGAAACCATAATTTTCTTTGTATAAGCTCCAAAATCTAATCATTTGTGTCTTTTGATGGTAATAACAACTTGTGGAATTTTCTTGAATATCCGTTCATAACTTTTTCAGTTATACTGCTAACAAACGTTATGACAAAAAAGAGTCAAATATACAAACGAACAAACCGATCTGCACCAAAATTTGATCATTTATGTCTTTTAACATTTCTAACAATCCCTATAAATTTCGTAACGATCCATTCAATATTTTTTTAATTATTATGCTAACAAGCATAAGAATAAAATCAGGGACATACGAACGAACAAACAAACGGATCGTTACCAAAATTTTGTCATTTACTCTTTGTTATATACATAATAACTCATGTTAATTTCATAAAAATCCATCCATAACTTTTTGAGTTATGGCAATGAGAAAAAATGAGGCAGACAAACAAACAAACGGATGGACATATCTCCACCAAAAGTTAATCCTCTGTTCCTCCTAACATACCTAACAATCCCTGTAAATTTCATCTAAATCGGTTCTGAACTTTTTGAGTTATCTTGGTGACAGACAGACAAAGAGACAAAAAGAGAGACAGACGGGCAGACAAACACGACGAAAACATAACCTCCTTGGCGGAGGTAAATATCTCTGTTAACCATACACTATGAGAATTTCCTTAGAAGTAGAGGGGATGACAATAACATTAACACAGTACTACTTTTTTTTAAATCATAGAGAAACAACTCAACCAGCCATACACATAGATAATATTCTTTAAAAGTAGCGGCGCTGACAATAACTCAGCATTGCGCAACAGGGGTGATTTTGCCGCTGCAGGGGCGCCGCATAACCCGGAGGCGCGGGTGATGCTGCTTCCCACTTCCAGCAACCGGTTTCCCGCGCCACGCACCTCGGTTGTGCGGCCGGTGGTGGCACGAGCAAAAAAGGAAGTAGGACGCAAACGACTGACCCAGCAGAGAAAGCTATACCGCTGCAGGGGAGATGTTCCTCTTCTCCAGCCTCGAACCGTTCGTTCTGTGGAATACGCTCGCCCAAAGTGGGCGGCACCGCCCCTAATGTTGGAGGAAGCGATGGGCAACTGTGTACGGCGGCGAGGCGAAAGAGGGCGACATTGGGAGCAGTTAGCTCTTTGAAGTGTTAATTAAAGGCGTCCGTGTTCTGGGACAGTTCTGTCACGGAAAGCTTTATTATTTCACTAGCCCAGACTAATTTCATATCTTTGATTTTCAATAATTAGCCTACTCTACAGTAGGGAGCAGCGCCAACAGTGAACTGCCACAACGTCACGTTTTTTTTTTCGTGAGTGACAACCTTCTGCGATGCATGGAGGTAAGCGACTCAATCCACGGGACTCCTGGCTGCTCCCCTGTGGAAGTGGTGGGCGGTCTAAGGGGCCCTTCTCACTAATGTCTTACTTCTGTCTTCTTATTTTTTTTCCTTAGTTTCTAACTGATCGACACTGATTTCCCACTTGTGGAAATCCTCAAGTCAATGGTAAATCTTATTCCATGTGTTAGCTCTAGAATGTTACTTATAAGAATGAATACCTCAGGGTGCTGCGCCCTGATTTGTTGGGCACTGCATCCATATGAGAAAATACATGCAATTTTCTCTCTTTCTTTCTCTCTTTCTTTCTTTCTCTGTTTGTTTGCGTTTCTTACGCTCCGTTCCTTCTTTTCGTGTCAGTAAAGTAGCGCATATAACGACCTTGAGACCAACAGAACTCACGTACGCCCACCTCCAGCTTGAGACCTCCCGGCAGAAAATCCGTGACAAAATCAGTGAGATGCGCAGCGTGAAAATGGTTACATTTTCTCAAAAGCGCTAGAGGCTCTTCTTTCTTCCAATTCTACCCCTGCGGCACTGTTAATAGAGCTTTGTGAAGACATCATCGATATGTCGTGAATCTCTCGTGATGCAATTTAATCCGGCATTAGTGTATTCTGAACAAGTTCGAATTGCTGAGGTTTGCCAGTGCTGTGTCATTGTATGATTTACTTAGGTAGAATAGGTTGATAAGTGGTGAAGCAAGGACGCTGTACGGAGCTAAAAAGTGGCATTGAGTGTAATTTCCTCTCTTTGTATGTAGATTAAAAATATTCTCAATAGAAATCCAAGTTCTTGGCAATAATAACAACAACTAGATTAGATTAGATAGGCGGCAGTAGACGAACCATTAGGCCCATTACCACAATGATACCAGAACTTACGCCCCGGCCCTCTATGAGCAATTACCATTATGTTAGTAGGATATAGAGGACTGGAGAAAAGAGGAAAAAAAGGGGGGAAGAGTCCTTGCCAAAGAGACGATCATGAATGCACGCAAGCACGATCAAGAGCCGCTGACATGCGGAGCTTAGATACGTCAAACTGTGAAGCTGGAGCGGGAGAGAGAAGGAGACGGATTACGGTGGCCTTGGAAGCTTTAGCAGTTAAGAGTTTGTGACTCCTGGAGGAGGAGTTCTTAGCAGTGGAGGATGTTTCTCCCAATGTATGTCAAGACGATTTTTAAACGCGTTGACTGACTCCGCACTAACAACATCGGAAGGGAGTCTATTCCAAATGCTGGCTATGAAATACGGAAAGAACTGCTGACTTACGGTCGTTCTTCGAGCTTTATGCTTGAGTTTTTGACCGGTGTTTTTCAAGCAATCGTTGAGGTCTCTTTCAAAGAGCCCCGTTGTATGTACGTTGTTGAAGCCATTCAAATACTTGAAAGTTTCTATTAGTTGCCCCTTGAGTCATCTTTGCTAGAGAGAGATCAGACCCAGCTCTTTTAGGCGACCTTCATACGGCTTATTTCGCCGTATGAATGTCGACTAAAAGAACTGGGCTGACCTTTCTCAAGCAAAGATCACTCAGGGGGCAACTAATAGAAACATTCAAGTATTTGAATGGCTTCAACAACGTACCTTCTAGAGCACTCTAAAAGCACATACCTCTGCCAAGCAAGACAACGGTAGCGAAACATTCAAATTGGTTCTGAAGCTAGGATTTCCTTTGTATCAGTACCAAAAATCAATTCATTTGTGCCTTTTAACAGTAATAACAGCTTTTGTAATTTTCTCGAAGATCCGTTCATAACTTTTGGAGTTATGCTGTCAGCAAACATTCAGACAAACATTCGTCAAACACACAAATGGATCAATCGGTCACCACAAAAATTGAATAATTTATGTCTTTTAATATTACTAACAACTCCTGTAAATTTCATAAAGATCCATCCATAATTTTTTGAGCTATTATGCTAACAAGCATAAAATCAAACACAGCTATTAAAAAACGAACTCACAGATCATCCCCAAAACTTGGTCATTTGCTTTTTGTAATATACAAAACTAGTCATGCAATATACTAAAAATCCGTCCATAATTTCAAGTTATGGAATAAAGAAGAAGGAAGACAAACAAACAAGGAATTGAACGGATCTTCACCAAAAGGTAGTCATTTGTTATTCCTAACATACCAAACGAACCCTATAAATTTCGTCAAGATCCATCCATAACTTTTTGAGTTATCTTGTTAACGGACAGTGACGAGCAGACAAAAGAGACAAACACATAAACAAACAAATTCGAGGAAAATATAACCTCCTTGGCGGAGGTAATCAGAAATAAGCCTATAAATTTCTCGTCTGCAAGCTGTGCCTAACAACAGTACCCTGAGGTATTTATTCTTAATATTATATCTATGTGACAAAAGAGAGTTGGCATTTGGTCTGTCAAGTTTCACTGGTACATTGCCTTCATGTTATAATGCAGATGTTGAAGGTGACACCATTTTCCGTTATGAGAAGCGCCGGTTTAACAGAGTTATCACCCAAAACGCAATTAGCATTGAGAATATACCTTTACACCTTGATTGTTCTCTCAACACAATTTCAAAGCAAATGATTAAAACATAACAAACTAAAACAAGAACATGCCTACTAAAAGCGAGCGGGTCGCTTGCGAGGCCAACTGTCCATATAAGTCAACAATGTCCTATCCTGTCACTATTGAACTCGGGCAATTAAACAAAGAAATTACCTATAGTAAACCGAGAATATTCTTATCATCTCTGGTATATCAGAGAAGAAACTATACTATTTCAAAATTATTTCAGTTGATCGATCTCATCCATTCATTGAGGGGTAGATTATCCTACTAAACTAATTCAGCCGTAAATGACAGAAATCGACTTCAGAGAACGATGATGGCGACAACGTTGTCATAGTTACTCGCTCTAGACTTATTAAAACACTCGCAAACTGTCTATCCACATAATAATCAAGCAAACCAACCTTATAAACCTGCAATGCAATACTATGATCAGAGCACAAAGATAATCTGCAATTATGCATATGCTAATAGATGCTATTAATTAGTTCTAACCAATATCGTCTTTGCCAGTTCATCTAGTTGTAAGATAGCAGCTATACCTGATCCATTTCCATTTTTATCACGTAGGTATGTCTATTATTTTTGGGCTACATTACCAGTCATTTCACCGGCACCCATAATCTTATCTTATCGCACTGTATGTGTCTGAATTTTAACTGGACGTACATAAAAGCAAAAAGCGAACTAAGCCACTCTCAGAACTGTATAGAATTGTAAAAACCCTAGTAAGAGTAGCCCGACATAAAGCTCGAAAGAAAACAATCACTGCTTTGCACATGAGTAACTATCCTATCGCTTAAGCTAATATAATTATTTCCAGTTTTAACAGTCTATTATACATCATTTCTACAATTTTAGTAAAATAGTGGTATAAATCTAAGATCAAGTATTATATATTGCGAGTATTTGTACTATTTATTGGCACGTTAAACTTATTGCACTGTAACTTGATGCTCAAAATGAAAATCTCTAATTGAAATATTTGCTAGGTTCGATACCTTGATATGATATAGTCTTTGAACGCAAATTTGAGTGTTCGGTCATGCATTTGAGCTTCTAGATCTCATCAGGCATTGAATTAAAACAGCGAATACATTGGAAAACAGTAAATCTTCTCTGAACCTCTAACCTCACATTTGGCAAATTCAAATTATTCTCACGCACATCATATCTGTGAGCACGTACTAGAGCACTAAAGTATTTTGCAAACAGGTCAACATCAATATATAAATCACTGCGAATGAATTTCAAGAGAAAATAATCGTAAACATATCTAAGCTTCAATAAACGCAACCTCAGAAACATAGTATTGACAGAAACTATTGGTACATTATTGGCATCTCGCTTCACATTCAAAATAATTCTCAAAATATCATTAATGGCAACCTCAACAGGACGCAACAGGTGAGCAGATGCACCGCCCCACAGTATAATATTATTTATTAGTTGTGAATAAACGAAAGCATAATATAATAATACAAGTGTTTTTTGCGATAGGAAGCTGTGAACTGCATATATTGCTCCTCTAGCTTTAGAAAGTTGATTTACTAAATGTTGGATATGAGATGAGCAACAGAGTCTATCGTCAATTGTAAGACCTAGATATTTGAATGATAGCTCCCACTGTAATACACTACCATTTAAACAAATTTTCGACAGGACTAAGGTCATGTTTCCATTATATATACTTTGCATTATAGATTAAGCTAAACAAAGGAAAAATTCTTTAGAGTTGTTAAAGATGCCACGAGTAAGAGACAAATTCGCGAGCAAAGAAAACACACTGATTCTCTCCTCTAAATGCTGCGGCCGATACTACAGTAAGGTTAATTAAGCTAACTCAAAACTAAGACTAAATTATGGGCGTAAACTGGCAATTGACCTACTGGCTTTCACTCCTGTATAGTCAGTGACCCAATCTACTTAAGACACACCATAAAAACATAATATTGCATTAACAGATGTTGGTTCGACTTTTTTTCTTTCTAGACTTGCGAAAAACAAAAAAAAATAGCATTTTAGAATTGGACCAGAGGTACATGATACAGCTCAAATCTCTAGCTATCTACCTGGCCAAACGAACCCATTTATATAGGGACGATATCAAGCGATATTAAGATTTGATGCGGTGAATTTACGGCACCTTTGGAGCTCTAGACATGATGTCACAACGCACTGCAGTGGAAGTATTATCAATGTAAAATTATAACCAGCCATTTTTAGCCTCAACTTCATTCCGATTATTTAACGGTTTTTCATTTTTTCCTTTTTTTGTGAAAACGATCCCTGAAAGGCCCCTCATTAATAGAATAGCCCAGAGCCTCTCCAAATCTTAATCCAACACTGGCACTGAGAATGTACGTTGCGTCAGCCTTAACGCAGTGAATAATTTTCATCGCTAAGGGTTATTTCCCTTTCCATATATTCAGTTTCCAATTGTCAACAGTAGCGCCAACGCCATCTTAACTCTAATACCACCACCAGCAACGCCATCACCACCATAACACCACCACTAGCAACATCCTTTCCACTCGAACACCACCACGAGTAACTTCATCACCCTGACACCACCACTATAGTAAAATCATCTCCACTCTTACATCACTACTGTTAATTTCACCTCTATTCTAAGACCACTATTCTCTTCTCTACCGATTCCCTCACCCCTCACCACTTCCGTCACCATCACCACTACCACCCTCAACATCATCACCACCACCAGCCTCTCCATCACCACCACCGCCGCCGGATAGCAGCCGGAGGTCCGCAGATTTCTCCTCCGCAGTGTCATGAACACTTCTGTAGTTTACGGATACACCTGCAGCCCAGGGAACAACTGTGACAGTGTTAGTGTATCCATGTTTACCACGGACTTGTGATCCTAACGTGAGTGGTTCATAATTTCCATTAATATTTACCGCCTACATTTATTATCATAGAAAGTGCCGAGTGTCCCACGATGCACTGAACACTTCTTTGAATATTATCTTAATTTTATGTTGATAATAATTAGCCATGCCATTTATCTGTATTTTCCTAACCGTGGTGGTCCGTGGCTAAGAAAGTTGCAATGTTACGCAGTTTCCTATGACGATTTAATGACTGTTTCATGAACTAGGGAATAGCTATTGATTTTACACGATAGTAATTTCAGTAACAGACCTCCAGTTAATGGTAAAATTACAACTATCCTTGTACAGAACTGTGTGGTACCCCACTTTACAAGCCTCAACCCCCCCCCCCACTTACGAGCAAAACAAGCAAAATATATTTTGGCGCTGCAACGTTTATCATTTAAGCAGCACTGTTCCCGTAGCAAGTGCATCATTATGAAGTGGCCTAAATTTGTTGTCTATTTCAGCTGTAAATATCCAGGCGCTGAAAGTGTAGTTTATCGGTTATGTTCCTTATAAGTTTCGCGATTTGCTGCAAGAAGGTGAATGAATTCGATCGGGAAGTAGAACGTGCTGCTTCTAATAAATGACTTTATTACTATATCAGGCACATTAGAAAATTTGTGGGGGTTTTAGATGCCGCTCGCCAAGTCAAAAAACAAACGATTAAAAATAGGTGAAAATTTTATGTATATCATTCCTGTTAGTGCATATTTACAGGGTGCTTCAGAAACGACTTAGCATTTCTTCACTAACAAATATATACTAATAATAGTGTAGAGTATCAAAATACCTCTTATTCAAGAGATGGTACTTAGGAGTTGTGTTTCGAGCATATTAGGGCAGAAGTGCAGGATTTGGAGCAAAGAAAATCCTAAATCAATCTACGAAGAGCCTCTGCACTTACCACAATTAAGTTACCCTCTGGAGAGAAATAATTTCAGTCACTATGACTGGTTATTACCTTCCTGAAGCGTAAATCGGCTGATCTTGTAAATCACCCAAATGTCATTATTGAACTAAATATAAATTTCTCTTATCGCTCCACAGCCGTTCGTTTTGAGTCTTTCAACAAAAACAAATGGGTCCTATAATTTTTTTAGTACCCTTTTACATTTTCCCTAGATTTATGTGATCAAGTGGCAAATACAAACAGTAATAGAGCTGTTCTGTGTAGCGTCTCTATTCACATTTGTTTCGATGTGAGCGCGATTTAATAGCTACAGTTGACGCATGCAAATTCTTGTTTTTGACATTTGAATGGAAAATACCGTATTGGATATGCCTGGCTTTAACAATAGGAAGTGGTAGTAGTTTTTGAATATGTCCTGGAATTTGTTAACTGCTGAGCTATTACCTGTACAAGTCATTGCCTAAATTTATTAAGTAAATACATGTTTGTAAAGGCCTGCCCATGTTGTATCTGATGCAGTTACCACTGCGGTAAGTTGATTTACGAAGCTTAAGCCCTCATGCTGTGTGGCAGCCTAATTAAGTGGCGTGAAACGAGCTCTCTCATTGGCCGGGCGCCCGGGTGCAAAAGGACTTGTGCATAAAGTCTTACAGTTGCATATACAAGCGTGGGGTTCATAGAAGGTTTTCTCAGAACGCAGAGATGATGTCAGTCCTGCAATGTTGTAGCGTTAGTCTGAGTCCAGAACAGTAGGTGTCTACAATACGGTCTGTGCATGCATTATGTCAGAATGAGTGCCCTAGTTGATGACCGGGTCATGCTGAGCTCTAGAACCACTCAATTCAAAATCAGTAGTTCCTAAGCGTAGCACAATTTGTAGCATGATCGATGACCACTCATGGTCTTCTAAGAAAATATAAATGTTTTTCTTCAAGCCGTAAATGCATGCACATTATGCGTTGGAAAACTGTCGGCGTCATCGATTGAAACGGTCTCTTTGAGATAAGCTTATCCCATTAGGGTTACTTGTCCGGAACGTTAGTCATGAACTTCGGTTTCACTATTGTGAACAGAGCTTCACGTGTATTGCAAACCAATTGAGTTTGAGACGCATCAAGAAGTACTTAGGATTCATTTTGAAGCTTCAGTAATCGACTTGGAATTAAAGCCTCACTCTGAAAGCTAATTGCACGAAAAAAATATAACGTCTCGTGGCGTAAGACCATCAGCAGAGGTGGGAGCAAATTTCATCGCCATCATTTTTTATGGCCTGCTAATGCTAGTTATTTGGCATGGGCGACGTCGAGGGCAACTCACAAGACTCCCGACAAGAATCATGAACATACCTCAACTCCTTCTAGCTGTTTTGGGGAGTTTGGATGGAGAGCAAATTTCATCGCCGTCATTTTAATGGCCAGCTAGGCCCAGTTTTTTTACATGGGTCACATCTAGGTCAACCCACCAAACTGATTACAAAAAATTGTGAAGATTGATCAACTCTTTCAGCCATCTTTTGGGTGGACAGACATACAAATATACATATATATATATATATACATGTGTATATGTGTTGTGCGCGTTTGGTGGATTTGCGCGATCGATAGATCGCGCAAATTCACCAAACGCGCGCAACATATGCACTTAAATCTTTAATAAAAACATTATCGCCACCCTCACTTCGTTCGTTGGTGATAAATAGCTTTCATTAAACTCTTTCCACCAAGAAGTACTCTGTCCCGTT
>LQNS02277099.1:54781-67891 GCA_001587735.2 Parhyale hawaiensis | reverse complement strand
CTCCTCCCACTGTGGCCTGTGACCTGCCACGCCATTGGCTGCCTTGAGACTGTACTTGCTGAAAGGTTCAGGAAAAAAAATTCGCCCCCGGGCATTAGTCTGTGCTCACCATGGCCTTCAGCCCACTGAGAGCAGTTCAGCCAGTATAGCGAGTACAACAGCCAGCTCACGCCAACTGAATAAGCCATACGTACAAACATATGTATGTGGATCGCGAAAAGAGAGCTGACGCTTTGTCTACGTCATCACAACACATATTTAAACTCGGTAGCATGGATACGGTACCATAAACGACCTGCGACCTGCGCATCCCGGCAACCAGTTATGCCTGCGAATGCACAGCGTAGCAGCCGGTATAATGTGCAGTAGGATAGATGGATGGACGTATGGCTGAAACCACAAGCAGAAATTGTTGCAGAATAATACTGTTGCCTGAAGCAGTTTAGGGCTGACGTGAAAAATAATCTTTCCTGCGTATAATGAACTCGATACTAAAGTTATTACTGACCCGGGACGCATTGCGGCGAGGATGCCATTCAATGGGTTCTCTGAAGATCATCCCTAAGGTGTGCAGTGCGATCGACACGGCGCTCTGCTTCTTTTCGCCTCTGCGTAGAAAAAAATGATTCGTACAAGGTTCAGTGGTCATAAGCGATATTGAAAAATTCTATCAAAAATACAGCAGTCAGTGCATTTACGAGGATCTTGTCTTCTAATATACTTTAGGACATGCTCGCTGCTCAGTCATTGCATTTGCGACTGTTTTTCATCTATAAGAGTAAAAAAGCAGCTTTGATCTTATTTCTATAATGTCCTTTGCAATTTCGAAATGAACACCTGTAAAGAGAAAAATTGGTGATCCTTTCGATATCTAAAGCTGCGGTGAAGAATTTGATTACAGGTCAGAATGTCATTTAGTCTTTCTAGGAATAGCGGGCTTCATATACGACGTCTCAGACGCTGTCGCCTACGAGAACCTGATGTTCCAGTTGGTCTTTTTAGAGCCAGGCTAAATTTGTTACTACGTAAAGAAGAGAATAATTATACTCAGTAAAGTACGAAATGATATTGGTTGCTTGTAGATCCTAGACGTCTGGGATGCAGATATGAAAAGTTCAATGTAGATTTTCACTCTACTTAGATAAATCGTATTCAGGTCAGTTGAAATACACATTCATAGAAATAGTATTATAGAGATAGCCATATATAGTCACACGCCCAGCAAAGGGTTAATATGAACCCAGTGTTTCCTACAACTTCGGTCTCTGAGTTACAAAAAGAAAACATTTCTACTAGTATTTTCAATTTTCACATTAAAAAAAACGAGTTTGTCGCAATAACCACGCTGTGTTTTACGCCGTTACTGAAACAGTTCATATTTATGTTTGTTACTTGAACTGACAAGTTCATTCCCCGTATCATAAATATAGGTAGTTGTAGAATGTGTACCGATGTGCCACGGTCATGAAGTAGATGAGTGCTGCCGTAAGTGCCAGAGACCCCAATAGGGCGGCCAGCCATGAGGCGGCCGAGAAGGGGTAGGTCAGACTCTGCCACCGAGCGACAGGTGGGGCGATGCTGGCCATAAAGCAAGACACCTGCATGAGAAGGAAATAAAATAATTAACTAAGTACTCTTAATTAGCATTATTAGCGAATAATTAATTAGATTCTTAATATTCTTAGCTCCAGCAAACTCTTGTCCACCGCTTGGAACGCAACACAACTTGACAGACGAGCTTTAATGTCAACAAATGTTCAATAATGCACGTTGGGCCGGAGAACTCCTCAGCCCGATTGAAAATGAACGGGCCCGGACAGGATGGGCAACTGTCACCCAACAACGTGACTTAGGAATAACCATTCCAAGCAAACTACAACACAGTCAGCAAGTTGACAAGAGTGTGGAAATGGCAAGCAGAGTACTGGGATTCATTACCAAGAATACCTATCTAATCTTAAAACTGTTGTGAATAATTATTAATTGAACTTAAATTACTCATAATTTATTATTACAAATTGATTAGTGATTAAAATATATTACTCGTCGATTAGCAATTATCAGAGATAAGCCATCATTCATAAGTAAAGCACAATTTTCATAGTTGAGCCTACACTGGTTCTACAAGATCACTTGGCGAGTACTTATATAGTTTTACGTACAGACATATTGTGAATCGTTTTTGAACTACAATCTGGGCGCTCAGCACATGAATCTCTGCTCTCAATGGAATCATGAGTAGGTAGCAAGGGTTCCCAATGATTCTCAAATATTTCTACTTTCGAATACATCGCACTACGTACGAATTTAATAAAAAATATCCATACAAGCTAGTTTTAAAAATTGTATTTTAACGAGCATAGTATAGACAGATATTGTTGAAACTTTATTGTTATCTCGCCTAACATTAAGTATGAAGCCAAAAACAAGAACATCGTTGACCACGACAGCAAGGGATCTGAGCAGATTGAGTGAAGATCCGCCCTACGGTGTGATGCTCTGCATTAAATGAGGATGAATTAAAGCGTAATACAGCCTAGTTAGGAAATCTTGCCAAGCCATTAACCATTAATTTATTATTATTCAACAATCATTAATGATTAATTGTAAAATATTAATTACTGACATTACCAACCCAAGAATTAACAGTATGCGTCCAGTACACCGTAAGCCTGCAGCAAAGCGGAAGCGACGATGTCTAGACAACAGTACCGTGAGTGACCACCAGTGTCTGTGCGAGGCTCAGTCAATGTTGTGTCAAGAAGCCTTGGTTCATTGTCTATTATGCACTTATCGCATGAGGTTGTGCTATGCTGTAGGCTGTGGGTTTTCATCAAATGCCACCTACCTTTAGATATACTTTTGATTGGAAATATACTAGCTATATTTAGACAACTGTCTCAATATACTACAGGGTAACACGATCTAAAAATAAAAATATTGCAGACATATCTATTACCAATGATAGGCTACACGGATTATCTCGTAGAAAGTTGTATTTTTTACAAACTAAGCCATGGGTTATTTTCACTTAGCTAAGGAGTTAATTAAATGGAGTAAACATGGCAATGATTGCACAGGAAAAACAGTACATAGTGAAGTCATGGCATAAGTCCCTATGCAGGCTGTCCTCGATATAGACCCTTCCAGTTCTTTGACGGCATTTTCTTGTTTTTGTTTTTGAGATTCAAAAATTTGTAGTTGCAGATACTCGATATCAAAACTAGCAAATTAAGAGTACAGATACAGAGCGCCTGGGAGAAGAAATTATGAATCTATATAATAAACTTGCATAAAAAAGAGGCACACATCGAGGACTAACTATATATTGGTTGCTCAATAGCTGACTAGTCCACAGCCATTAAACGAGTCCGCCTGTGACGTCACCAAAGGAGGCCAAATGCAGTACCGCCCCGAGAATTAAACATGCACGTGTCACGCCGGTCTCGAGTGACTGATAGAACACACCGACGAACTACAACCGACGTTATTAACCTGTTGACGGACGGAAACACAGACATACACCAACAAACACGGCAAAAGCTATACATCCTCGCGGGTACTCCACGGGCCGTAAAACTGGAAGCTCGTACCTCAGCATCTTAAGGTGTATCTCAGCATCATAAGGGGCACTTCATCATCATAAAGCGTACCTCACCTCAACATCATAAGGCGTACCTCAGTATCACAAGGCGCACTTCAACATCAAAAGGCGCACTTCAGCATCATAAGGCGTATCTCAGCATCATTAGGCGCACCTCAACATTATAAGGCATACCTCCGTATCATAAGGCGTACCTCAGCATCATAAGGCGCACTGTACTGCACAGCATCGCGCCTAAACAGGGTAAGGAAGAGATTGCCGATGCCAAGGTCCGCCTCCGTCCTGTTCACCAGCCCCATCATGCCGCTCCAAGATCCATTTTGAAACGTCCCCCAAAATTCACCTGAAATAATAAATCAGTTTTGATTAGGTGGCTGGCTGCAGACGGACCAACAGGCCCATTCCAGGTAAGAGGCAGAGGCTAGGCTCCGGCCCTCTCTGAGTTGTTGTCGTGAAGATGCAGCAAGGAGCTCTTCCACTATGTAAAAATCAGACGTATATATTAACCTACGTCAAAATATACATACCCTAAGCGAAGTTTTATCCGCCCTTGAAGCTAGTTTATTATATCAGCTGTTTCAACTGCCCTGAATTCTGTCTGTTAGGATAGTACAACCGAAAATTAGCATATTTTAAGCCCAAAAAGTCAAGTCCCAATATTTTGTTCCTCATAGCATGGCACGTCTATAAAGGCATGAAAGTGCTTATACTTTTATGCTTGATAATGATGAGGTTAACTGTTAGCTATGCAGAAGCGCGTTGCAATCACGAACCCAACGTTGCCCGTGTCACCTACACACAAGTGCCTCCCCCGCCTAATGCTAGTGGTGCCACAGGAAACCGCCACCGCTTACAGAGAAAGTGATCTCATATATTGAATTTCGGATAGAGGCAAACGATTTGCGGGTTGCTGTAGTCCAAATAGTTTTACCGCAGTACACCCATGCTGCAAGAAACAGAGTTTTACAGTATTGCCATTCGACCGCTTTGCCGCCCCAAAGCATACGCTGTCGGGCTGCGACAATCTTATCAGCCCTAGAGATCATTGTTGCTGCTGTAGTGAACCAGAATTACGGGTGAACCTTATCAAATAATATTGTTTACCCTGAAAATCTATTGGTTTTACCAGAGCTAACAGCTTCATGTCGCTCAAGACAACAATTCTCACATTGTAAGAACTTTTCAGTGATGAGTCCTCATTAGCAAGACACAATATTCTATAGAACAGGAGAACTGCTCGGAGAATTGCTCGGCCTACTAGAGAAATGGTGACACTGGGTGAAATCTCAAATTATGTGCACGACTATCTCGATATAGAAGGCTTGTGGACGATGGGAATTGGAACCCTTATCGTGCCTCCATCACTGGTAATTGGAACGATTGCAGCTTTGCGGTGAAATGCAGAAACAAAAATAATAAGGGTGTCATTGATTGGAAGGCGAACTCAAGTCCAATAGGTTTGACTAGTCCGCAAAACAATAGCGTTGGCTTTGCCCCTTTTAATCGTGTAACTCGTGTTAAAAGCAACATAACTACCTTTGAGACCGCTGAAAATTACATTTTACGGAGCAAGATTTAAGTTTTTTAGAAATTCCAAAGGTAATTGAAGAAGGGTTAACGCCTGAAATTTAATTCAACACATCGAAGCCACAACATCTATGTGAAGTTCCTGACAAGTTAAGACTAGATACTAAGCTTCATTTTCGCTGCCACTCAATGACGTCTGAATGCTATATCTTACGCTCTAGTATCTCTCTTCATTTGTGAATATTCGTATATCTAATATTGTGCACGGCAGAGCACTGCATTCAGCGTAATAGATAAAAAATTACATCTGCATTGCGGCAGCATAATGAGAAACAACTTTAGCACTACTATGGTGCAATCTGTCTTTTTCGATTCTGAAACTAAAATTCGTAAAGATGTTCACTACCTAGCTAAAATAACATCGTTGAAAGTACTCGTGCTTCTGTCTTGGCAAATAAGGAAAAAATTTAAAGTTAAATTTCACTTTAATTTTCACGAAGCGTGTGCAAAAGACGACGCAAAAGCAGTTATATCCTTATACCTTAAGCCATTAATTGTTGAGTACTTTTTGAATTAGTTGCTATAAAGAAAATAAAAAACTGGCCAACGTTTCGGCATTGTGGTTGGGCTGCAACCTATGGTCCCCTTACAAGTGGATCATCAACTCCAGGTACTTATTTTAGTTACACACAAGGATAGACGAACACCTTCTCTTGCTGTTATTTTTCTTATTACAATACTCGTATTTAAGTTAGCGTAAACGCCTTCAGTTATGACTAATTTCACCTCAATGATGGGTCGGATGTAATTTTTTTTGGACATCCGCAGATACGAATCTTGTAGCGGATTTTAAAGTTCTGACATCCGCGGATGAGATTGCAGATGTTACCATTTCAACATCCGCGGATGCAGATGCCGATGTTCGAAAAAGGTGCGGATATCCGCGAATGCAGATGCTGATATTCGCCATATCACTATTTGACGTTACGTGTTTTTAAGTCTGACAAATGGAAAGCGTTAGCATAAATATCTAATGGTTAATACTGATTTGATATCAGCAATCTGACAGAAAGAGACAACTTTAGAAGTAAGATTTTAATTAGAGTAAGGTTCACATTTGGTGATGGATTGTTAAAGACAGCGATAGTGAACAAAATTCACGTATACTACATGTCATCTCAAATCCAGGCAAGAGAAAAGTTCATAAGTCTACATGGTGCAATACACTACGCACGGATAGCAGAAGTGTAAATTTTTCGCATAGGAAAAGGTATATCTCTCCTTAAAGTGTAGAGCATTAATGAAAGTACTGAACAGGTACTGGCATATTTCAATATTCTCCTCATGTACAGTGAACAGTATGAAGGCGAAAGAAAATATTAGTGTAGCTTGCATGTCTCAACTTACTTCGATTAAATTAGACACTGGATGGTAGACGGAGCAAAAGGCCCATTGTCAGAGAGAAAAGAAAGACTGGGTCTAAGTTCAGTCTCAGCTTTCCTCACATATGGGGGAACAACAGAAAAATTTCCCTTTGACTGCGGGATGATTGCATGTACACAAAATGATAAATTTTGAGGCATAGGCTATGTATAGAGAATGTTCATTTCGTCTATCTTGGCTAGCTCACTTCTCATAAATTTATTTATAGGAAAACCGTAAACTTTTAATATATACTAAGAAGAGGCTCCTACAACAATATGAATTAAACAAACACAAATAATTTATTTTCTGATATGGATGCCGTGCCGAACAAATTCGAGGTGCAGCACCCTGAGGTACCTATTCATTCATATAATTAACATTCTCAAAGCTAACTCAAGGGACAAGATTTCAAAGAAGCGCTACCACCACACTAGACAAGCTTCATCTATTCTGTTTCATTTTTATAGTTCATTATCCGTGTAAATACAGGGAGAACAATGAATCATCTAGGGCCAGGTCGGCATACCTGGAGGTGGTTCCTCAAATAGGATGGAGAAGTTGAGGGCCGTGGCCAGAGCCAGCAGCACCTCGACATCAATGCCGTAGGCCGGTCCACGTTCCCCTCCATCGTTCGGTTCGAAAAACACACTGGGCTTCCATTCGAAGGTTATCGCCTGGCGAGACAACATATGTGTGAAGTCATTAAACAGAAATGGACATCAGCTTAAACCTACTTGAACTTTCGTGATAAAAATGATGAAATAAGCAGTTTTACACTAATAAATAATTGACATTAGATTTTTAAATGAATCTTTGCATTCCAATAGTATGCAGAAGGAACCCCTCAGATCTCGTTAATACAACAGGAAACGTTTGGGCCCTGAAGTGAACCAACTGAATTCCGAATAGAAGCTTGAAGGATTTTCCAGATTCTGTCGGTACAACAATGAACATTTCGGTTCTTAAGCGAGCCTTTAGGTTACAAACAGAGACCTCACGAATCTTTGTAATCACGAGTGTAGTAAATCGACGCACTGCCTCTTGCAACAACTAAAAGCTGATCGTTTTTATGTCTGGAGACACCGTCAAACTTTTGATTTAAAGAAATAACGCGCTGCTTTTCAAAACTAGAATTCTGCCAAAGGTGTCTGGACACACCACAATGCAGTAGCGAAACGTTGAATCAGAGGGACATAATTTACCTTGAGCTGATAACCTTCGAGGTTCAGAACAGTTGGCGAACTGGTTGAGCTGGAGAAATGGAGATCAGCACGCATATCCTGGAGTATCTGCTCTATGGCGACGGACTCCACCGCGCGATCTCCACGGTACACCCGGTGCCGGACCGGCAGCAGCGGAGCGTCAGGTCGCTCGGACTGTGGCGGTTGCATGAACAGAAACTGGGTTACCTTACAGACCCAAAATACTTCATTCACCAACAAGAAAAAGATTCGCTGTATTGGATAATATCGATGATACGTAGTGGAAGTGAGGGATACTTCAGCTTTGCAGTGCCATGCAGAACACAAGCCGAAACTGGCAGGATATAATAGTAAATATTGATGAAAATTCTGTAATAATTTGATATTTGTATATAAAGAGCTGAGTCATCCATATTATAAAGCATGCAATTCATAAGGAAGCAAACTAATATAGAAATATTACCGAAAAATTTAGCGAGCTCTGCTACCCATACTGCAATAGAACAAGGTTCAGAAATAAAAATACTATTAAGATACTTATAAAGCACTCTGCCACCATTACTGCGATTACAAGAGGTTCATATATGCACCAATAACATGAGTAACATAGGGTCTACCGGGGTAATTCGGGTAATTTTTAGGGTTTTTGCATGTCACACTCTACTCATAATTTTTTTTTTCTTGTTTGCATCTACACATTATAGGTCTAGGCTATAAATTGGCAGCATTAAAAATATTAAGACCCCCTATAAACTTCAGGAGGAGAAGTTGAAGAAACTTTTCGACAACCCAAATTACCCCAGGGACAGGGGTAATTCGGGTACAGTGTAAAAAAACATAATAGCATATATATAAAATGCATTAATTTTAAATTTTTAACTTTGCAGAAGTGTAGAGCAGATCCTTGCGCTTTTTTTGGTGTATAACATTAAGTGTTTGGGGTAAGAAGTAAAGTCATTATCGTCCGTTGCAAAAAAATATATATATATAATATAATAATCCTCATGCGTTTTAATCGTAGGCCCAAAAACTTCAATTTATGATTTTTATTTAGCTATGAAAATTTAACACTATTTACATTCATTTTACACAGTTTGATGTTTAACACCATTTTTATTTATTTTTAACTCAGGCACAACCAATTGCCCGCTGTCGCTGATTATCTGTGGAAAGGCAATTATCGCAACAACGTCCTCTTTGATGTCATTGCAGGCGTCTGGTCTGTGGGGCCATCTAAGATGTCTTGGGCCACTGTTGGACATACTGTACCTTTCACTGTAACGTAGCTTTTGCCTACTTTGGTAGCCAAACCAGGGAAATATGAGCCCTCGTACTGGGCAATGACATAACTTTAACCTTCCACGAGTTGTTCCCGATGGGCACAGCCAATTCAGTGCCATCATCAGAGTGGTTGTTGTTAGAATCTAACTGCAATGTGCACTTCACAGCTGTTCTTTTGACTTTCTTATATCTGTTGTAATATGTGTTATATGATTAAACATAATAAATGGTGATTAAACATCCCTAGTACAAACTTTATTTTGTATTACCCGAATGACCCTGTTCAAAATAATGACGTACACTTTCGAAGATATGAATCAAATTCAAAATGTTTATAGCTTATTAGATTACTTAGAACCTAAGCTTTCCAACGGCATATCTACCTCCTCTCTAGCTTCTCAACTTTTTGAGCTAGCAGAAAGTTTATGAAACCATTTTTGGAAAAAATCGCGTTTTTTCACCTCACTTCAGATTTTTTCTGCGCTAATATCTTTATGAGAGTATTTGTTATGTTTGTTTGATAGCTCTATCATTCAGCTTTCACATGAGACATACCTGATTTTTTTTCGAGCAATCTTTAGTTCTCTATGACTGTTAGAAAGAAAATTTTTGTAAAATTACCCGAATTACCCCGCTACCGGAATTACCTCGGTAGGCCCTATTTACTAAGAACTCAATTACACATACTACAACAGCACAAGATGAAGAAGGAAAAATAATATTATGATACAAACTCGATCACACACGCGCTATCAATAGAGATACGTTCGCAAAAAAAAATACCGGGAGATATTTAACTTTTCCCACAACTTAAAAAGAAAATTTACACTTACTACAAATGTGTGAATACAGGAAAGGTTTATTCCTAATCCAACTTGTATTAAGTACTAACTTCTGAGTTGTTGCTGTTGAACGTTTTCTGTGTCTGCTATTCGCGACGTACCTTCAGGATGTTAACTACTCGAGGGGTGCGCCGCAGGAGTGCTGACGATGACAGTTCTTGAAACTCTTCCAAAGTCCAGCCGACGCATATATGCCTATTAAAACAATAAATGCTAGTAATATACACAGCCATGAGGAATGACGGAATTTCTTCGCCCCCCCCCCCTTGCCAACTCGACTTGAAGCAAAAAATTGGGTTTGCTGATAATAGCTCGAAGCAGCCCGGAACCGGAACTTCGGCTCCTCTATGAGTATGGTCCTCTTGGCCGGTGTATGGCCAATAAATGTGATACTAAGTTTATGTATAATGCTTCCGTGAGAACTTAATAAAGAGTGTTGTTATTATTGCTTGGTACAAAGAAATAAGGAGTAACTTATCCCCAGCGGTCAGTGGTTACATGCGTTACGAAAATTCTCACATAAATATGTTACGTAGCTTCTGTATGTATGTATATATACATAGATTACAAAAAAATAGAAGCTGAAACTTAGGATAATTCGACACTAAACATTCAAGCTCACTTTATAATGTTCGACGCGAAAAGCCGTTGTAGCAGTAGAGACATCTGCCTCGTGTAACCGTGGAGGCAGGCTTAAGCTCTAATCTTAGGTCAACAAACCCTGGTCTCGGCCCACGACCAAAGTGTGGGAAAGATGTAGACTAGTCATTAAAATATAGAGGGTACATTTTAGAATACAGTTAGTTATAGCTTAGAGCTCAGAGCGAGCACACATTTTCATGCACTCTCGCCCTCCCCTGCTGGATGTTACGAATTATGGGCTATTGTATTACCAATGGCGTTACGAATTATGGGCTATTGTATTACCAATGGTGTTACGAATTATGGGCTATTGTATTACCAATGGTGTTACGAATTATTGGCAATTGGTATTTATAATTGTTATCAATTATAGTGCACTCGTTCAAATTAGGTACGATATGGCAATTGATGCTAATCAATAGCAAACAGCAAGGTGACTGGCATGTACGTACCTAGCATTGTTTCATCAATATATATATATATTTATCGATGAGGGTTTAGGACGACAATTTTTCCCGTTAGCCTACCGAAATGCCGTTAGGCTGACATTTTTTTTTTTTTTAGGTTATTGAACTGCCCCTGAAGTCGGCGTTCTTTGCTTAGCGTCAATCTTTGATTGGCCTTACTTAGCGTCGTCAATAAAGATTGACGCTAAGTAAGGCCAATCAAAGATTGACGCTAAGTAAGGCTAATTACAGACTGACGCGAAGTAAGGCCAATTAAAGATTGACGCTAAGTAACGAAGAGCTAACCAACAATGAGCTTTTACAACGCCAACCTTGCATGTTAAGGGGGCAGGTCTGGTTCTTCTAATGTCCTAAAATACGTTCAAACAGTTAAAACCCCTTAAATACAGTACACTAGACGAACCAGTCCTTGCCTACCTAACCAAAAGGTTCTCAGGGTATGAGCTCAAAGGGAAGGGCTTCTGTACTGATGTGGTGGTCGGTACCGGTAGGTGGCAGCATCTAAGCGCGCGTTTACTATCGAGAAGATGGAGGAACTGATCCGTAGAACTATTTCTAGATAGTTATATACTGGGAGCAAATCCCGTTGATTTTTCAAAATGTCATTCTGATGGGTGGATTTTGGAAGATGTCGTTCTAAAGGAATTATAGGAATATATATATAAATATATTATTATTATTTAATATATATAGCTGCAGAGGTGGGCGTTCCGAACAAATGTTCACCAACCTTTATCCGCGGATTTGTTCGGCCCGGCCAAATCCTGTATTTTGGTTCGGAGGTTCGGATTAAAAAAAGAAATCGGACTTCCGGGTTCGGAAAGCCTTTTCTTCGAAAAAACCAAAACAACAAAACATTGATTTTCAACTTTTCCGCGGCATACTGATGTGGTGAAGCCTATGCTTCTGTAACGACTAAAACTGTAAGTGAAACGCAGTTAGTCAAATGGGTTGTTCCCGGACGATATTATCTAATTTAATAATTTGTACACTGCATCTGTACAGATATTGAAGTAGTGTAAGCTTCATCGAGTTTCAGAATGAAAAAAGCTATTTCCGAGAAATTTAAAAGCAATGCAAATTTAAAAAAAAAAAGCCTTTCATGTTCGTTACATTGTCTGTGGAGTCAAACCAGTAAAGACGAGTGCACTTTATAAACGACGGTGCAAACAAAGCTATTCCTACGAGAAACCGATTCTCTATTTGGTCATTGTCGAGTAGAGCTACTTTTAATACTTCTCTCTTTATCCCAAACATCAAGACTCTAGAAACTGCGACGTAAATAATTAAGCCGCGGTTCTTATCAGATTCACTTTCGATTCAACTGTATTACCCAAAAAATGTTAACTCTTTAGTCTTTAGCAACAAAGCAGTGCAGGAGGAATGGACCGCTAAAGCCCCAAAAAGTTGCACGGATAAGGAATGCACAGGTTGTCCTAGATATGAGTTCCATGTTATTTACTGTAGTTTCATTCAAGTTCAAAATTTTCGCTGCCAGATGCCCGATACACGTGCTCTCGATTAAAGAGTATATGCATACACTAGAGGACCCGCGCTGTCAAAATATGACAGCGAATAATTTGTGATGAGCCGTTCTTCATTCATCATACTCATCTTTCGTTGTTACAACTGCTAACCTAAAAGCTCTTGGAGGTGAGCGTTTACGGTTTCACAACTACTCAACATCGAAACTTTTTTTTTCTCTGACATGGAGAAAATTCCCTGCAATCAGCAACGCTTAACGTAATGGTTTCGATTTGGTATCAAGGATACGGTAGGATGGCCTATAGGTTCAATGGATTTGTTGCTTCGTGAAAGCTATTTCATAGACCACTGAATTAAGGTTGGAAGAATAACTGGTGAAACGAAATACTCTGAAGGAACTAAGAACTAGAGCACTCTGAGAGCGCATACCTCCGCCAAGCGAAGCAACAGTAGCAAAAAATTAAAATTGGCTCAGAAACCATAATTTTCTTTGTATAAACTCCAAAATCTAATCATTTGTGCCTTTTCATATTATTAACAGTTTGTTCAATTTTCTTGAAGATCCGTTCATAACTTTTTGAGTTATACTGTTAACAAACGTTATGACAAACATGAGTCAAAATACAAACGAACAA
>LQNS02277099.1:41702-54368 GCA_001587735.2 Parhyale hawaiensis | reverse complement strand
GCACTCTGAGAGCGCATACCTCCGCCAAGCGAGGCAACGGTAGCAAAAAATTCAAATTGGCTCTGAAGCCATAATTTTCTTTGTATAAACTCCAAAATCTAATCATTTGTGCCTTTTGATAGTAATAACAGCTTGTGCAGTATTCTTGAAGATCCGTTCATAACTTTTTGAGTTATACTGCTAACAAACGTTATGACAAACATGAGTCAAACGAGCAAACCGATCTGAGCCAATATTTAATCATTTATGTCTTTTAACATAACTAACAACCCCTATAAATTTCATAAAGATCCATTCATTATTTTTGAAATTATATTGCTAACAAGAATAAAATTAAAAACAGTAACAAAAGAACGAACCAACGGATCGCTACCAAAATTTGGTCATTTACTCTTTGTTATATACATAACAACTCATGCTACTTTCATAAAAATCCATCAATAACTTTTTGAGTAGTGGCATTGAAAAAATGAGGCATACAAACAACCAAACAAAGGGATGGACATATCTTCACCAAAAGTTAATCATCTGTTTCTCCTAATATAAATAACAATCTCTGTATATTTCGTCCAAATCGGTTCATAACTTTTTGAGCTATCTTGGTGACAGACGAAAACATAACCTCCTTGGCGGAGGCATTCATGATGCATGAGAGTGCTAATGGAAGCTTCAGATACAGGATCTTCAGTGCTGCGAGTTCAACTTCTGCAATGCAAGAAGTGCATTCAGACTTAAGGTCACCCTATACTTTGCCGTAGATTCGATGTATGGAGAAGGTAATACTCGTTCAAATCAGACTAAGCCTTCGATATCTTCATTGATTGAATTTCAACTGTCGCTGATTATGATACGTTTGCTATCAACTGCGACCTTGTCAAAGTTCTACCAATTCGTTTTCAGCTGGACCCGTGAAATTTTTACCATCTACCGAGCACCAGGGAATGCAGGTAAAGTGACAGTTTGCCATCATCTGCAATGCAGTCTATTTTCTACCTATCAGTTTTCAATGGAGCTTGAGAGGACGACCAATGCCTCCAACCTGGGCAAATTTACGCTTAACTGTTTTGTTGAAGCGTGACAGAACATGGATAAATAAAGAAACAGATAAACAAATAGATAGATACACATCGGTCTTTCTTTTATTGTCGATATATAAGAAGGGCCTGCCGACCTATATGAAGGAATGTCTACATAATTTTGCCGCAACTCTTATCACTATGCAGCTTACAGTACCACTGCCGCATTGGTACGTACCACGCGCCAAAGTCCCACTCGTTGTCCGGACCTTTGGCAAGGCGTACCACATGCTGAGTGTCCTGCACCAGGTAGAGAGTCATGCTGCAGTGCGACGGCACTGACAGCATCGCAGGAAGAACATGCTGGGTCTCATCTACTTCTACGACCTGGTGAAAAACCCGGTTCGGGAGACAGAGCAGTTCGTTTAAAAGGAAAAACACAGTAGAACATCTCAAACGGAGAAAACTCCTGAAGAGAAACCCTTGAAATTAGTAAAATCCGGAAATGTAGACAGTATACAGAGTCATCTGTCTACTCCTAATAGCATTTTATAAAATATAGATCGTATTGGATAATAGTGTCATCTTATGCCTGCGTACAAATAATATATGAATGGTCTTACGTCACGAGGTGTTTTAATTTATAATTGTGTCAAGCCTTTAGCTATGCGCTGATGTAGGTTTTGCCGTACGGTAACGATACATTACCTGATTCTTTACTTTGTCTCAGGAATTCTCTGCACCGCTTCATGTAAATTGTGTAGGTAGCTGCACATTTTATAAGGTGTCATGAATACAAGCAACATATATGTGTCCTATGCCATTGGATTCTGTACAAGCTTCCGTTGTAGCAATAGAGTGTTATATTCTAAGATTGTGTGAATTGTAACCTCATCTACAATGCCTAATATTAGCATCATCTTAACGATATCCTTCCTTCTTCTAGAACGATTGTTCCCCAACTTATCTATGCTTGGCACTCGTAAAAACTTTTGCTGTGTGTCTGACCCCTACAAAATTAATAGCTCATATGATGACGAAAATTTTAAATTATCTCAATTTACGACACAAATTGAAGTTTTTTTTCTGAATGACGTGGAAATCATCTAAGGTTTCGCGACCCTCCTTGACTTGAAAGCTCATCTCGCAGGGATGCAACCACTACCGGTTGGGAACTCCTGCTCTAGAATGTTTGATTTTGCTGTTTCCTGTTTCCAATGTAGTGCAGTAAGCAACTTGGAAAACATTGTCTGATGGCCCCTCTATGTTTTATAATATAAGTAGTGTACTTAATTGTTGTATTGTATTAGTCTTAAGGAAAAGAATACTTCCACGCGTTCTAGAAATAAATTATTATATTTATTTATGAATTGTAGCGGTGGTTGGCGCAATAATGTATGGGTGACCTGCAGATAGGTGTAGTAACACTTAACTGAATATAAGTTTATTCTAGCTTGAAAAGTTAACTGGTAGTGCAATCCAAAGTACAGTTGCACACCATTCTACGGTGTTGGCTAAAGAAAGTAAACGTTTTGCGAGTGTAGAACTTGTTAACTCTAAACTGAGACTCGTCCTGAAAACTGAGACAATATGCTTGTCTATACGTTTTGGGGTTCCACTGTAATCTTAACTATGCCATTTTCTTACCATCTGTCTAGTGCATGTGCCGGTAGAACCGACACTATCAGGCTTATTTCATGATGTGAAGAAACATTTATATTTTATTTATATTTGGGTAACAGCACAATTCCTTGGAGTTCATAATGAATTTTGATATATTAAATTTCTCATCTTCTGCCCAATGCATGAGCTGGCATGCTCATCTAAACTCCGTTCCGATAGATAATCAATACTGCATGAAGTAGCTATTTTCTTGCCTTATATTAAATTTTTTATGAAGACCCAAACAAATAACAATACTAACTAGAGCACTCTGAGAGTCCATACCTTCGCCAACCAAAGCAACATTAACGAATATTTCAGAGTAGTTCTGAAACTATGATTTCCTCTATCTTAGTACCAAAATCTGATCACTCGTGCCTTTTGACAGCAATAAAAGGTTTTGCAATTTTCTTGGAGATTTGTCCATAAGTTCATGAGTTATGCTTTGACAAGCATTTTGACAAAGGTTAGTCAAAAACAAAAACGGACCAACTGCTCATCACCAAAATTTGTCATTTGTGTTTTTTAACATGTGTAACAATTGTTACAAGTTTCATGAAGAACCCTTCATAAGAGGTGAGTTATACTTCTGACAAACATTTTACTAAACATTGTCAAACACACAAACGAGCAAGCCCCTCATCACCAAAATTTCATCATTTATCTCTTCTGACATTTCTAACATTTCCTGCAAATTTCATAAAGATTGGTTCAAAATTTTATGAGGTATTTTGCTAACAAAAATAAAATAAAACCTAGAGACAAACGAACAAACAGATCGTCACAAAAATTTGGTCATATACTCTTCGTAATATACCAATAACTAATGTTAATTTCATAAAAAATCCGTTCATAACTTTTGAGTCATAGCTCTGAGACAAAAGAAGCAGACAAGCAATCAAATAATCGGTTGAACGGATCTTCATCAAAAGTTAATTATTTGTTTTCTTAATATACCTAACAATCCACATAAATTTCGTAAAAATCCGTCTATAACTTTTTTCAGTTATCTTGGTCTGTTCTTGTTCTTGTCTGGTGAGACAGGTAAACTCGACGAAAACATAACCTCCTCGGCGGAGGTAATTATAAAATTTACAGGGACTAGTAAAATTACTTTATTATTATGTCCATAGGAGTATGTAACTATTGTTAGGCGGAGGGGAAACTCTGAGAAGCTATAAAGAAAACTAAAAAAAAGAAATGGACACGTCCCCTGCCGATCCTTCTGCTATGCTTCTGCACATAAAGCATAAAAAACACTGCCAAGCAAGAATAATCTACAATCTATATAGGGGTCTGTTGTCACGCTGAAAGTAAGCTGATTTTGGGCCAAGAAGAGTGATGCGATCTCAACGTTGTCCGTTTGTTCATGCTAACGGAGCATTAGTTAAATATTCAAATTCAATTAACAACGGCCCATCCAGGCAATGTTGCACATGGAAATAAAATATTATTTGATAATTACCTACCCATAAAAATAAAGCCAAATGATTACAACACTCACAACTTTAGGTATGGGAAGTTGCAGAAGTGAATAAAACAGTTTCGATTGGAGATATTCTTCGTCAACGATGATTACGAGTCGACACATGCCAGGGGCCACTTGAACCATGCGGAGCAGGAGATCGGTTACACTGCTGTCTTCTCCCAACTTGTCACTAGTACTTCCTGTTTCACTAGTTGCACTTGTAATTTCAAAATCCTGAAATAGTTTGCGTTTGCCTCCAAAGTTCGCCTGTCCTTTCGTTGTTGCCTGGACATCGGTGGCAAAACGATTTTGAATATTCTTAACTTCTGAAATCAATGCTATTTTCTCAAATTTTAACTCTGCTTCGTCAGCTGGACTAAAGGTATACCGATTTTGAAAGATATTCTTATTGTGAAATTGATTTACATTTTTCTCTTGATTTGATTTTGCCGATGTAGAATTTATTAGTCTGTTGCCGATAGCTCTATTTCCGTTGGAGACATTCACATTTTTCTGCATGGAAACTGTGTCGGCAAGCTGATGGTCAGTTGTTTCCAGTGCAGCTTGGTTGGCAGCAATTAATTTCAACTGGTTCGGTACTGCAAGAATTGTAAAAATCAAGCAAGAGAGCATGATGGGGACCTTGGGTTGGAGCCTCTGTCGAAAGATAGAGAGAAGTACAATTTTACTAGAAATCTACACTTTCTTTTCGTGATTCACATATCTCACAAACTACGAAGCTAGAGCTCTCTAAAGATCTACCTAAACGTGGAATAGATAACAGGATATTTAGAAAGTTTTTTTTTTACTTTGTAGTGAATTATCTAACAATAAAACGCAATGAGTTTTCGGGTCACCTGATAAATCAAAATACAGCTTCTTTCCTAAGCAGCTGCGCGCCATTCAACTGTTAGAAAATGGTCAGTGATTAATTTTGTAGCCGTGACAACATTTTTTCTCGCTTACATTGCTTCTATGTAAACAACACCATTCGAATGATTGCAAACTAACGGAAGTACAATTCTATAGAACCAGCTATGCATCCGCACTTCTTACCGTATGTAACTCAATTTATTATACCTTGTTTCTCAACAGTAACACCATCTCTATAGCTTCATAGAACGTCCGTTCCTAGAAGCCCAACACCACTCGGCTGTCATTCCAGGAGCGTTGCCTATGCTCGATGACGCTTCACGGCTGCGACTGGAAGAGGTGCAAGAAGTTGAGTGCCAAGTCCAGGAGCCATGGCGTCAATACCCTCTACTGTTCTAAGAGCTTCCTTTGTTAATCATTAAGTCTGATGTCCTGGAACAATAATTATTTCTCTTGAAGACTTCAACGTTCTTCGTTGTCCGTGAAGTCTCTACCGTAACAAGTAACCCTCAGCAGCGATACTGAGCTAAGTGAGCTTGCTCTATGCTCTGATGATGCCTTTTATCTATGCGGATTAATAATAATTAATGCAAAGCAGAGTCTCTAATGTGACAAACTGGCTGTGAAGTTGAGATAAGACTTGATCAAAAGTGTACCTATAATAATGAGCAAGTCCTTTGTCCTGGAACAATAGTTATTCACTGGTCGCACGCATCGTTGGAAGCGCTTCGGCTACTGTCTTATGAATGGTTGGTTGTGACCTCACTATCTTCCGTGTACATTATGTCTGTACATACCAAGGGGGTTTCATATGTCGAAGGGGGTAGTAACAGCTACGGAGATTTGCTGCAGCAATGGCTGGAAGCCTGTGATTGGACGGAAGGGATGACTGGGAGCAGGAAGCAAATAATGCAACGGGAGGACTCAATAGGACTAGAATAAAACTTAACCGTGACCGCACGTAGCAAATTCACATCACATCGACGAGTCAAAGTATTTGAGTGTGGGACCTCAGGTTTTCGTAGGTTGTTATCTTGCCCAAATCACCGTATTTTTTCGATTTATTTTATTCAATCTCCCGCTCATGACTGGCCAGCTACTTGAGCTGCAAAATATCGTAAAATGTTGTCGCCAAGTACAGAAAGTTCGAGCAATAGGCTAACTGTTACTGTGGTTTCTTTCGCGTACAGAATTGGCTATAATGGTGCGTATATTTGTTGGTAAAAAATAAATATGTCATGTCAAGAGCACTGTGAACTGAATATGAAGTGTAAATAAGGCTTCAATCAAGAAAAGAAGTTAAATCAGCTCGCCGAAAGGGAAAAAATTCGACGCTAGTGCTGTGAAAGCTACCACCAGCATGCACTGCAATTTTCTATAGATACTTGCTAAATTAGTGAATATTCTCTCAATTTATTTGTACGCTAGAGATGAATTTCGCATTTAACACGATTTTTCTGGTTAAATTAGTTAAAATACTTCTAGGCTGCTCAGCCATAGATTCTTCAATTATGACGTCACTTTTTGGTGCCAATTTCTCGTGAGTCCTCCCGTTACGCTCTTTGCTTCCTGACTGGGAGCATGTAATTGGTAAGAAGAGGTGGTGGCTGGGAGCCTGTGATTGGTGGGAAGGGAACAGCCATCGATCGAAGAACAGAAAATTCCCTGGCAAAAAAGGGGAAATGTGGCTGTGTTCCTTCCTTTTATTAAACTTCCCTGATATATACTACCACAAATGCACTATTTCCTCTTGTGCCCTGGTACATGACGGGTTATTAGTAGAAAATCAGTTGAAAATCGCTTTGGTCGAAGATCCTGATAAATGCAACTCTTGCCATTGCTGTATCAATTTTGTATCCTGAATGGTAAATGCTGTATTGGAGTGAAACAATAAATTTTTAACCTATATGGACGAACTTCCATTTCTTTGACAACTCTCACGACTTTTATAGTCAGTTTCATACCTTGGTACATGCTTCATTTAAGAGAAATATATCAATTTTCAACTCACGAGGGTTAAAATTCTTACCTTTGCAATCACTGTTGAATGTCCTAGCCAAGTATGTGCTCCTGCATGATTAGGTATGACTGGTCACTCATTTTCGTGGTAGCAATTTCTACATTTTTTTCAGCCTTTGTAAGCCCCTCTACAGACTCATTTTGTGCTATTAGTACACGGTGAGCTATGTATCGCAGAGTCATTAATTTGCATCACATAAAAACCTAAAAGTCTAAGTCTTTCCCCATCTTTGCAGACTCTTCCGTATGTCATAATAAATTTTCGCTCAAGAAGCATTATAAGATTTAGAAAAGTCATTAATTTTAAACAGAAAAAAGCTTAAACCTGCATTCTTAAGTATGATTCTGTTCAATATCGTAACTATAGCGTCGCGCTGAAAAAAACAGCCGTTTATTATTATTATTATTATCAATACCGACGATGCGAACAGCAATGCCCTGCTATCATTATACGTTCTGTACAAATTCCATTCAGACAGATGGAAGGTTTACCAGCTGCGCGTGTCTAAATTAGTTTCCACGATTTCTTGCCTTGCAGGCTTCTGTAAATTACCTGCCTTCATAAACAATATTTACAGCCTCTGATTCGCAGTTTACCTGTAAATATAAAATTTGACTGAAAGCTGAATCCGATGTCGGACAAGGACTTCCGTAATTAGCTGATATAAGTGAGGTATATTCTTACAAAATATACTCTCATGTTCCCATAAAAATCATTTTTAGTTAATTTATGGTCTCTTATATTGCACAAACATTATTTCGTGCTCATATTGTGGATGATTTATTTGCTCCACGTGGCTACGGAAATTGCGAAATAGCAACTTCCTTCTTCGCAAAATTGCAAGTGTGTAAAGAAATGGCCAAAGGACCCTTGCATTGCGACACGAGAAACTCTGTAGAAACCATTAACTTCATGAGACTTTTTTTTTTTTTGCCAAAAGGTCGAGTTTTTTACCTTGGCCACGGAAATTATGCTTTTATCGAGTTTGTCTCTTTGTCTGTCACCAAGATAACTCAAAAATTTATGGACAACTTTTAATGAAATTTACGTTAGCTGTTAGGTATATTACAATGAGTAAATAACCAGATTTTTGTGATGATCCGTTTCTTTGTCTCTATGCTTTATTTTACATTTGCTAACAATATAACTTAAAAACGGATCTTTATGAAATTTGCAGGAATTGTTAGAATATCGAAAGGCGTAAATAATCAAATTTTGGAGATGATCGGTCCGTCTGTTTGACTGACGTTTGTCAAAATGTTTCTCAGAACATAACTCACGCATGACGTTTAAGGACGGATCTTCAAGAAAAATGCAGTAGCTGTTATTACTGTCAAAAGCAACAAATGACTAGATTTTAGTGTTGATAAAGACGAAATCATAGTTTCCAAACCAACTTAAAGTTGTCGTTTAAGGTGCTTTGCTTGGCGGAAGAGATATGCGCTCTCAGTGCTCTAGTTATCCTATGTATTGCAAAACAATTTTCTATTTCCCTTAAAGGTAAAGGTAAAGTCATCTTAGACCACACCCTCACCTGGGAAACCCACATACACTGGTTTGTGCTGCGGGTATAGGCCAACTGGCCCCAGATGGGTAAGGGTTGTTGCAGTCGACCTCGGGTCACTAAAAACTATGGCACCAATTTTACGGAAGGAACAAATGACCCGAGACCCCCCACCCCCGTCAGCTCTGGGGAAGGCAGTTCCGCCACGGCGCCGAGCATGCACACACAACTGCCGAGTCAGCACACCAAGATCTGCAAAGAGCTCGCTGCCTGGCTGGGCATCGAACCGCCTAGCGAGACAAAGTGTTAGAGCTGAGAACGGAAGCACGCTGCTACCGCGGCGGCGATATTTACCGCTGGTAGAGATAGAATTGCATTAAAGAGAGAAGAGAAATATCATTACTTCGTTTTTATTTCGCCATAAGGGATGTTTTCCCAACTATTCATTACAACTGTGGTTCACCACACGGTGATATATATATATTTTTTACCTTGCACTAGTGCCACACACTGAATGATTATTATTCTCTCATCCATTTATTGTACTTATGTCTTTCGCCAGATGGTAGTGCTTCCTTCACCCATAGAGTACATTCTTATTTTGGCAATTGATAATACTATCAGTCCATTTACATGTGTTCGTTTCGATTATGAACACATTCTCACAAGACCACCTGCTGTATATACGTGTGGTTTCCTTAGAGTTAATTGCTTTCAATTCAATAAGTAGATACGTGTGTTTCACTAAAAGTTCATTTCTCTCTGTTCTGTTTACTGCGTTTTTGTTTGTACCAGAAAGTATTTTTTTTTTCTCCCATTCACTGCATTTGCGTTTGTGCCATATATATGTAATAACTCTCCTCATTTCCTTTTATTGTATTATTATTATTATTTTTTTTTTTATTTGACAGATAATAATTTTTCTACCTCCGGTTCATTGCATCTGTGTTAGTGCTAGGAAGTTATTTTCATCCCTTGCACTTTTTGCATTTTTTATGTCTTTCGCCAGTCAGTCGGTATAATTTCTCTCCTTTGCATTTACTGCCCATGCTTTCAGCCTTATTGCTAAATAATATATCTGCGCTCGAGTGACTGCACCTACATGTATTATTACGTTTAGACTATTCGCTGTTGCTATGTCAATTCAGGAGGGAGTCTAGGAATTCCTTGTACTACAATCAAATCCCCGTATTGGAACCTTGAATAACTGCTATTCATGCTCCTCTCATCTGTCACAGACAAGCATTACTCTTAGGATCAATACACTTTAACTGTTCAAGAGCAACAATGTTTCATGAGGTCTAGGCACAACTTTGCTCATTAATATGATTTAGTCACAATATAGGCACAGTCACTCCACTTATTTCCCGTTCAATTGACATGATTCACGTAATAGAAATGAAGATGCTGTTGAATTGTAGCCTTGGTGATGCTTTAAATAAACAACAATTATAGATTACTGGAGGACCGCACTTTATTAATAGACAGCAAAAAATACTTTACGAATTTCCCGTTTCCATGCCCTATTTTTCGTTGCTCTGATCTTAAGAATATCTTTTTATTTTCCTTCGCAGAACTTCAACTCAGTTTCCACTTTATGATCTCAGAGGAAATATATACATATAATATATATATATATATCTGTAATGGGATGGAAATATACAGTCTGGTTACTTCTAAGGTTTCCAATACTTAGGTTTCGAAAACTAAGCAAGGTAACAGCTCTTTACCATTTCATGCAATTAACCCTTAATATTCTGTGTACAGTGAATGGTCGGAGTGACAAACCAACCAACCAACCATGGCAAGCAACTAGCCTTGCAACAAACAAAGAAACAGGGTAGTGTTCTGTACTAAGATTAATTTCAAAGTAGCGAGTGCAATCGCTATCTTAATTTGTCATTTTGGTCAAATTTTACTTCAGGACAGCATGGCATTTTCAACATCTTGATGTTATATATAGGTAGTACAGGCGCAGCAAATATCAGCTATTCATCCAAATGACCGTGTATTCAATAGTAATTAACGACTAACCTGATTTTTATTTTTCAAAGTAAGAAACCATTAAGTGAATGGATTTCGTTACTTCACATGCAGCGGCACTGAAATAATAATAACGCTAAACGTCAGTTATCTGATACCCCAAAGCAGACTGACACAACACGCAGTGATTCTCTTGATCTTCTGAATAAGAGTTCTTTACGCTTGTGAATTTTAAAACGTGCATATGCAATGTCTGTGACACACCAATTAACATAAAACAGTCACTATTCTGAAGTTCAACGAATGCAGCTGTTGAACCTCTTGATCTTCTGAATTAAAGTTCAGCAGGTTTTTGCATAACATTACCACTAATGCAACAGAAACCAAGTAATCAATACTCTGCCATGCCAATAGCAGAAGCTCGAAAATAAATTTTATATATAATTGCGGTGCGCAAGAGAAACGAAGCTTAAAAACAGTCATACTAAAGAAAAATTCTAAAAGAGATTGTTTTTTTTTTCGCTCTTACAGGTAGTAGTTTGTACACCAGTAGTACGTACCAGCTAGTTAATTGCTGTAAAAAAACATGTCAAAAAAGCAGTTCTGAAATCCTTTGTTTACCAAGCACTCGTGCCATATACATTGCCCGGGTGCACTGGCGCCAAACTCGCCATTCTGTGTTCGCTCAGTACGGTGCGTGCGTTCAAGTAAGCTTTCTTGTCGCGTCAAAACCACGAGAAGCACTACAATAAGCCCTTACCTAACGTAACCTAACCTGACGTTACCTAACTTAACCTTACCTAACCTAGCCTTACCTAACCTAATCTGCGATACAGCGAGCACCACAGCACGCGCACTTGAACACCTCCCGCACGCACATTGAAGCGCGCACACAGAATCGTCTGAAACGTACATAGCGCTTGGCAAGTTTGGTGCCTGTGCTGCCCGCACCATTAACATCCTGAACGAAGTCACCAAAGCAATTATGCACAAAGATTCATGGCTGATTCTCCCAATCAATGATGCATAGGAAAAGACCCGGTCTGAAGCTTATAGCATGTAACGTGGCAAGAAAGAATCCATAGGACTTACTGATGTGGTATTACTAGGTAACTTGTTTGCCAAAGAAACGCCACGAATAATAAAGGTGAGAGTTGAAGTGCCATGGAGCTATACTTTGTGTTAGGTGAGATAAATGAGAGGCAGTAACATTGGGAATCGAGTGTGATAGATGGCTAATTGTACATGCTTACAAAGAAGTCTTTAATTTCCAAGCGATGAAAAGAGTTTTAGTTCTTTGAACCAATAACACGTAGAGTTACCGAGACAAAATTATACGTAAAACTTACAAGTATGCAATTTATCCGTGTAATTATCGCACGGTAAATTACGCTATTTACGCAGCTTAAACGTTAGTACCCACGCTAGTCAAAAATGGGAGTCCTCAGCTAATCGTCCAAACGTATTGTTAGACCCTCGTCAATATACAGCCTAGAGTTTACTAAAAAAAAATTGTTAACGTGTTAGCCGCCAGCTCTCATCAAATGCCGTTAATTAAGTTTCGGATATCTCTTCAAACTGAAAGGGAATTATACCCCAAAAATTCTTTACAAGTGTGTGCTCTTAAATGAACGACTCAACGCCGATATTCGGACGCGGAGATAACGAGACTCTATGAACCAGCTTTAAGTGCAGTCGCTGTACGCGAGATAGTAAAGTTTAGATTAATTTTGTATTTAGGGCGAAGATAAGTGTCTTATTTGTGTATTCGATGTAGCTATGCTAGATAACATAAGATAGGATGAAATTTATTTATACTTTGAGCGACAGTACATACCTCATTAGTGACAAGAAAAGATTCAGTTATTATTATATTTAGAGAGAAAATGGACACCTCATCAGGATATTTATTGCATACAAAAAAAATTAAAGACGACTACCGTGAAAGTTCTTCAGCCACGTGATCCAAAAAATAGTGCCAATCAAACAGAATGAGGTCATAAAATATATAAAAACTAGTGTCCCGAGCCGTCATTGTAAATGACGGCATATTGGGTTATTAAATGACTGGTGCACGTGTGCGATAAATGACGGCAGTAAGTTAGCCCTTCAGGAAAACTCCCGCTGGCTTCCTCATGTT